>OZ012739.1:328397858-328446379 GCA_963859935.3 Lathyrus sativus
GTGTCCATGGGGAGACGCTTAAGCGCTCCCAGCGTGATGAGTGATCAGTGCATATTTATGCGGCTTTCTCCTATATTTTTACTTAGGCATTTCTTTAATTTATCTTGATTATTTTTATGTTTTATTTTGTTTGTTTATATTTTATTTTATTTTTGCCTTAATTTGATTTCCGCATTTATTTTTCAGCTTTAGCAGTCTGCACGAAAACGATCATAACTGGAGTTCCGGAAATCCGTTTGAGGCGTTCTAAAAATCGCTGGAAAGCTAAGAGAGAGAGCTACGACTTTCGTGTTGGAGTCGAATTGAGATTCGGAGCCCAAAATTCCAGAATTCCGTTTGAAGTTACTGCACTAGAATTTTATTTTAGTGTTGGGTCATGTATTGACCCTGGGTATGTGTTTCGACCCAGTTGGGTTATGACCCGAATTTGCTTTCTTTTTAAAGAAAAATATTCGTGTTACTGTTCACCTAGTTACATTTTCACGAAAAATACATTCGGAGCTTTGAGAGAACCATGGAGAGCTAATTCCTTAGAGTCATTCTGCTGTAATCGCGTTCCAACGCTTTGACGTTTTTTACTTTATCAATCTAATTCGTTTCTCTTTAAACACTATTCTATGAATTGCTTTTTGCTTAATCTGTTAGTTTATAGAATTGTTTTGATTAAATTCGTATGATTGCATCCTTAGCTTTTAATTCGTCTTTACGTCGCTTTGTCGTTAATTCGCGTTTATAATTCGTGTTTGCTAAATTCACGAAAACTTAATCCGTTTGCTTAATTTGGAATATAGGATTGTTAATCTAGTTTATGTCTTTTGCGCTTGTTAATTGACATAGGAATCCAATAGAGATCGAAATCGCTTAGGAAATTGGTAAGGGTAGAAACCCCGTGATAAGCCGGGAACCGAAAAATAGTAGATTGACTTATTTTGATAATCACTTATTTTAACCGCTTAATTGCATTTTCTTTATTTATCCGATCAGAAACCAAACCAACTCCCCCTCCATTTCGAATTTGGTAGATTAATCACTTAAAAGAATCCTTGAGATGATATCCGAGTTGAATTGTCGCTGTATTACGTTTTTCATAAAAAACACTCGTTTTGATCCGCGTGCGACAACTGATCAATGAGCTAGGCCCTCCACGACGGAGAGATGGATTGGGCCGACCCCGTGTGATGAGCGGGACAGAGCAATATATATATATATATATATATATATATATATATATATATATATATATATATATAATATATATATATATATATATATATATATATTATATATATATATATATATATATATATATATATATATATATATATATATATATATATATATATATATATATATAATATATATATATATATTATATATATATATATATATATATATATATATATATATATATATATATATATATATATATATATATATATATATATTATATATATATAGATATATATATATATATATATATATATATATATATATATATATATATATATATATATATATATATATATATATATATATATATATATATATATATATATATATAAGAATCTTAATCGGTTGAGTAAGTAAATAAAATAATTAATTATATTTAATAATTAATTATTTAATTGAATATGTGCTTAAATATAAGTGGATGTCAAGATAATCCATTTCGAAATAATGAGAATTCTAAATGATTATCATTCTATATATAGACTATGATCACAAATATATCATCCTATAAGAAGATTATCTATTTTTATCCCCATTCGAAGAGTTTTCAAGACATTACGAGTACCGGTTGAGAAAAATCCACAAGCCAACCAGTGTGAAACACTTGTCTGTACACTTTTGTATTTTAGAATTATCGTTGTCATTGTCTAAAAATCTTTCTCATTATATTCATTAAGGTATTCCTATAATCATTAATATCAAAATTTCATAGATCCTAAGGTTTGTGTCAATGGGGAGACGCGTAAGCGCTCCCAGCGTGATGAGTGATCAGTGCATATTTATGCGCTTTCTCCTATATTTTTACTTAGGCATTTATTTAATTTATCTTGATTATTTTTATGTTTTATTTTGTTTTTATATTTTATTTTATTTTTGGCTTAATTTGATTTCCGCACTTATTTTTCAGCTTTAGCAGTCTGCACGGAAACGATCATAACTGGAGTTCCGGAAATCCGTTTGAGGCGTTCTAAAAATCGCCGGAAAGCTAAGAGAGAGAGCTACGACTTTCGTGTTGGAGTCGAAGTCAGATACGGAGCCCAAAATTCCAGAATTCCATTTGAAGTTACTGCATTAGAATTTTATTTTAGTGTTGGGTCATGTATTGACCCTGGGTTATGTTTTCGTCCCAGTTGGGTTATGACCCGAATTTGCTTTCTTTTTAAAGGAAAAATACTCGTGTTACTGTTCACCTAGTTACATTTTCACGAAAAATACATTCGGAGCTTTGAGAGTACCATGGAGAGCTAATTCCTTAGAGTCATTCTGCTGTAATCGCGTTCCAACGCTTTGAGGTTCTTACTTAATCAATCTAATTCGTTTCTCTTTAAACACTATTCTATGATTTGCTTTTGCTTAATCTGTTAGTTTATAGAATTGTTTTGATTAAATTCGTATGATTGCATCCTTAGCTTTTATTCGTCGTTACGTCCCTTTGTCGTTAATTCGCGTTTATAATTCGTGTTTACTTAATTCACGAAAACTTAATCCGTTTTCTTAATTTGGAATATAGGATTGTTAATCTAATTTATGTCTTTTGCGCTTGTTAATTGACATAGGAATCGAATAGAGATCGAAATCGCTTAGGAAATTGGTAAGGTAGAAACCCGTGATAAGCCGGAACCGAAAACAGTAGATTGACTTATTTTGATAATCACTTATTTTAACCGCTTAATTGCATTTTCTTTATTTATCCGATCAGAAACCAAACCAACTCCCCCTCCATTTCGAATTTGGTAGATTAATCACATAAAAGAATCCTTGCGACGATATCCGAGTTGAATTGTCGCTGTATTACGTTTTCATCAAAAACACTCGTTTTGATCCGCGCGCGACAACTGATCAATGAGCTAGGCCCTCCACGACGGAGAGATGGATTGGGCCGACCCCGTGTGATGAGCGGGACAGAGCAATATATTTATATATTTCTAAAATTTGACCAACCGGTTCCCATATCTGGCTTATGGTTTGATTCATTTTCGCATTCGCATTCGCATACTACATGCATTACATTTTTTAACAGGCAGATGATATCAGAATTACAGCTTGGTTTTCACCCATTAGACGTTTCGGATTAGTCCAGATAATCAGGGTTCTATTTTCGGGAAATTGCGCGCCTCTCGGCATTTTTAGTATACACTGTGTTTTTCAGGATATTTGTGATGTCCGGGGTTTATCAGTTACTCCAGTCTGGCCTCGTGCTCCCTTTTGATTGAGTTTAACTGCTTTAATAGCCTTTTCTTGAATTAACTGCCTTCACAGTTCCTCTAGTTTTTTAAAATAGTTTTATTTGTTTTCTAGAATTTTAAATAGGTAGTTGTTTTAGGATATTAGAATATATGCCCTTTTAATAAATAGATTAGTATAGAATTTCAATAGATTTTAAATAGTCCTTTAGTTTTTTTTAATAGGATGAATAGTTTTAGAAATATATAGGATTTATTTTAATAGATTTTAGGGGTTTTAAATTGTTTTTAGAATATTATAGTTTTTTTTAATAGATATTAAATAGGGTTATTAGTTTTAAACCATTTTAGAGTTTAATTTCTGTTTTAGATTTTAATAACAGTTTTTCTGTATATTAATTTTTTAGAAATTGATTAGTGGATAGAATATTAAATTTTGTTTTTTACGTTGGATTTAGGCATCTTTAGGTTTTTTTTACTTAGTCAGCATTAATCACTTCTTATTAATCCATTTAATAGTCCATTAACCATGTTTTCCATTCATTAGTCCATCAATCTTTTCGTTTTAATCAATTCATCATTAATCATTCAGTCATTATCAGACCATTAATCTATTAACCACGTCTTAATTCACGTTTTGAGCATGCTAACTGTGTTTAGTCCTCAGGATTTAGTGCTAATCATCATCTAACAGTCCAATAATCATGCATTGATCACATTTTGGTTTAGTGGGCCAGTCAAAGTCCAAGTCCGTGGGAGGCCCAGAAATTGCCACATGTCCTATTAAGAGTGATGCCACATGTTCGTTTCTCCTTCTTCCCCCACACCTTGCCACGTTTCACACGCCACTCTCTCTCTGCGCCAGCACACCACACGCGTGCCTTCACCTCTTCTCTCTCCCATCCACGCGTCCTTCTCTCAACCCTCTCTGTGACACCTGGATCCCACTCACTCCCCTCCATCGCCGGCCATGCAACCGCCCACCGGACCACCCTCCGCCACCGTAACCGTCGCCGGACTTCATTAGTTTCGCCGAAAACTGCAAATTCGCCAGAGATTCATCCAAACACTCCGATCTTCTCGTCTACCTTCATCCAGGCCTTCATCGGAGAATTCCTACCATCGCCGGAAAGTTCACCGGGACCTTCATACGTCTTCTCCAGAAAATCAAGACTAGATCTTCATCTTAGGTGTTCATCCAGAGATCTCCTCGCAAGAACTTCATAAAGTTCATTGCCTACACCGGATTCACATCAGTTCGTTGGGGCTTCACCAGATCTTCTTCAAACGAGCAAGAACACTCACGTTTTTTTCGTCTTCATTTTTCTTCCGTTTCCAGATTTTTGAAAGCCCTCCGTAGAAGCTTCGTCATCAACGTCGTCTTCGAGAATATTTCCAGGATCTTCATCCTCCAAGAGCGTTGTTGCGTATTGCTTTTCCAGTTCTCCTTCAGGATTCTCGCTCAGAGCCATCTTCAGCGTAGATCTTCAATCATCCTCAGAAGACCTTCAAAGCTCCCAGGTCGTCTTCAGATATCGTCCGGTTTGTTGATCTTCAAGAATCTACGAAGAACTCTCCAGAAGGCTTCCAGAACTCCTAGAGCTTGCTCCATATCTAGGTGCGTTCACTTGATTCCGTTCGCTTTATTCTTTCTGATTGCTAGGTTAGTTCTGTCTTGATTCAAGCAGATTTAGGTTGATAAGGTCGTGGTGTAGTTTGTTTTCGTTTCAGAGAGTGGATTAAAGTGAGATTGATGGGTGATTTCATGAAGGTTTGTTAGGGTTTGGGAAGCATTTGTGAAATGTTTGAGAGGATTTTTCAGAGAAATGTGTGAGAGAGAGTTTGAGAGGAAACGGCGCTAGGGTTTCCTTATGTGAATAGTAGGCAAAAATTGAAAGAATGAGGTGGTTTTGTTAGAGGATAGTTGGGTTAGGGTTTGATCAGACCTGGGCCCAATATGAATTGCTGGATTACCCCCTCTTTACTCGTCCTACTCCCCCTTGGATGTGTAATACTGAATGTGTTGAAACGGGCTTAATAGGCAATTGCTATTCGCACCCCCGTTTGGGCCCAATTGGAACCTTAGACATGAAATAGTTGCTTTCTGCACCTCTTCCTTTCCTTTTTTCTTTCTTTTATTTTCTGAGCTTTGGGCCTAGCGCGTTTGGCTGTTTGCACCCCCCTGTCTGGGCCCAATCCTGAATATAACTGAGCATTTTGCTATCTGCCACGCTGGGGGTTATTTTTAGTTTAATTTCTTTTTAATTTCTTTTGTTTCATTCATGATAGAAAAAGTGTCATAAAAAATAGTAGACTAATCCAATTTAATCCATTCTTTTTCTCATAGATTCACATTTAGATTTAGGATTTTATTAAATAAAAACATTAATTTAGTCATGCATTTTTCATTTTAGTGGCATTTTTACGTTTTTATTGGTTTTGAAGTCCATTTTGTGAATATGTTTGCCTTGTGGATTTTATTTCTACCATTTGGTATGAGTTTTTTGCTTGGCTTTTTGGTATGTTGTGCTAGACTGATGCATGCTCCCCATAGGATTTTTGTGGTTTTTTTAGAAATTGATTGATGTTGTTTTAGGGTTAGAGAGTAGAGACCTCATAACTTGTTGGTTAACCCTTGACCATTCACATGTTAGGGACTGATTAGTGGCCTTAGAAGTTGACTTAGGTTTTGAGATTTGATCTTGGGATCATAGAGCCATGTAGGTTCCCTCTAGATTTTTGGTAGATTTTTAGAGAGTGTTCTGTTATTTTTTGTTTGAGCCTGAGATTAGGGGAAGTCTTAAGGGCTTCTGACTTTGAAGTTCAACTGTGGTTGAACTTTGAAGATAGTTTCTTTCGGTTTGAGGGCCTGTGGTTTCTTCTTGAAGATGGAGGCTGGATGAAGACTTGATGGAGCTTGCAAGGATGCATGGATAGAAGACCTAGTCTAGGAGCTTGCTCTCTTTCTGTGAGGTTTGAGATCCTGAAGTTTGAGGGAAATTCATGGTACTTTCCTGAGGAAGGCACTATGGATGTCTTTCATTCTTTCTTCTCACCTCTTTCTTAAGTATCCAATGATGTTGGAGCCTTCATGTGAGTTTAGTTTCTCCTAAGGAGGAATGTAAACCGTTCACAGTCGTTGAGCCACATGGGATATGATTCCTAAGTGGAAGCCCCCTAGTATTTTCCAGAGGAAGGCACTATGGGTCTGTTCACTTAGTTACTGTAGTTCATTTAGGCTTTCTTAAGTATCCAATGATGTTGGAGCCTTCATGTGAGTTTAGTTTCTCCTGAGGAGGAATGTAAACCGTTCACAGTCGTTGAGCCATATGGGATATGATTCCTAAGTGGAAGCCCCCTAGTATTTTCCTAAGGAAGGCACTATGGGTCTGTTCACTTAGTTCCCTTAGTTCAGGTAGGGTTTTCTTAAGTATCCAATGATGTTGGAGCCTTCATGTGAGTTTAGTTTCTCCTGAGGAGGAATGTAAACCGTTCACAGTCGTTGAGCCATATGGGATATGATTCCTAAGTGGAAGCCCCCTAGTATTTTCCTGAGGAAGGCACTATGGGTCTGTTCACTTAGTTCCCTTAGTTCAGGTAGGGTTTTCTTAAGTATCCAGTGATGTTGGAGCCTTCATGTGAGTTTAGTTTCTCCTGAGGAGGAATGTAAACCGTTCACAGTCGTTGAGCCACATGGGATATGATTCCTAAGTAGGAGCCTCCTAGTACTTTCCTGAGGAAGGCACTATGGGTCTGTCTACTTAGCTCCCTTTCTTTGGTAAGCTTGTCTTGAAGCTTGAAGAATGGGATTGATTTCTCCCTTTAGGGTTTCGCTTAGGGTTTTGCTTAGGGTCTTGCTCAGGGTTAGTTCTTGCTTGTGGATGGGAGTTTGCCAGGCTGGTTAGCCTTCTTCTCTTTGTGTTGATTGACTTGTGTGGTGCTGTGCTGCATTAAACTTAGGGGTTCATCTAGATATTTCTGAGATAGGTGCATCTTAGAGATAGGCTTTGTATGCATGAGAAGTTGAGTGCCTGACTGCTTCTGCTTGATTGTTATTGAGTGGCTTTGCTTGTTGGTATTTGGTAGAGCTGAGCTCCCTTGCCTCTGTGGTTTGTGGCATTTGTGCCTTGTTTGCTTAGAAGTTGAGGTGGTCCTCCTTCTGCTTGGTTGTTACATTCATGCATATTTCCAGTATTTCTTTACTTTGCAGTGATTCATGTGTGTTATTTAGTTCTGTTGCCATGATCCCTTAGGAGCTCTAACTTCTCTGCTGTGGAGGAGTTATGATAGACGTTAGGTTGGTTAACCAGGCATGATAACATTAGGTAGATTCCCCTTTCCAACCATAGTTTTCGGGTGTCTCTTTCCTTATCTCAAAACAACATAAAAACACTTAATAAGGGATAAAACATAAGTGAATTCATTTCTTCCGTAAAAGACTTGAAAACAAACATCAACCCTTTTTGTCCTCCTGGACTGTGAAAACCCTTGGTTAAGGTGAATTGTCCCATAAAAAACACTTGAAAAACTTGTGTCGTGTGTAGCCCGAACTACGTTTGCTCTGATCTTCCATGCCGTGTGGAAGTACGTAGGCACAGGATGTGATGTCCTGGCGAGCAACCTTCCCCCCGTCTAGACGTAGGTAGTCGAACTACGTTGACTCTGACTTTCCCATTGCACGAGGGAGTACGTAGGCCCAGAACAGCGTATGTTCTGTCGAGTCTGGTCCTTTTCTTTTCCTTTTCAGACTGACCACTAGTGTAGATAGATAAACACACCCTTTTCCTTATAAACACCAAGCGTGGATCCCGTCGAGTACGACGGACGTGAGGGGTGCTAATACCTTTCCCTTGCGTAACCGACTCCCGAACCCAGGTTTTGGTTGCGATGACCATACCTTTCCCGCTTTTGCAAGGTTTACTTCGAGCGTTTCCTTTCCCTCCTGTGGGATAAATAACGCACGGTGGCGACTCTTCTGTCAAGCCGGCGCCGATTTTCGCAGTAGCGACAGCTGGCGACTCTGCTGGGGAGCCGGCGCCGATTTTCGCAGTAGCGACAGCTGGCGACTCTGCTGGGGACTTCATAGCATCTTGGGACTTTTCCCATCCCTTATGCTGGGACCGTTTCCCATCCCCTACGCGAGTCAATCCTAGCGTTTTCCTGTTTACCTTTCAGGGTTGTATATAAGTGTGTTTTACTTTCCTGTACCTTTACCTTTCCGCATTTATTTTCAGCATTATATTATTGTGATTATTGCTGGGGGATAGGGAGGTTACTGTGAGTGATAAGCCGGACCTGGGCTTGAGTATGCACCTAGATATAGTTATGGAGATTAGTGGACGAACCTGTTTGTTGAGCAGACACAGTTCCCCACGAAATCCGCGCTCAGACGAGATTCTCTCCGAGGTGCTCCTTTCCGATCCTGAGGATCTGAGGGGAGTCCAGACGTGAGGATTGTCGACTCTGGGGATCGATCATTTGGAAGTCAGCTAAGTGAGGCCGCTTCATGAGATGATGATGCCACACCTTCTGGGTATCATATCGTCACTCATGAAAGTCTGTGACGCTGATGACCGCATAGGATGTCGTACCTTTGTCCGTGGATTAGGTCCATACCTGTGAGAGGGATTGGGTTATTGCAGGAAAACTGGCCTTCAGAAACCTTGATTCAGTATTTATCAGATGGTTTTCTTGGCTCGTTAACAGGTGTGTTGTTTGGATCAGATGGATTTCTTGTCTGAGGTTGATACTATTATCAGATGGTTTTCTCGTCAGAGACAAAGGTTCAGATGGATTTCTTACCAGGGTATTGGTATTTTGAGTGTTGGATGATAGTCAGTGTCATGAGGTTCTGGTGACTGTGGTGGTTTTCTGTTCTTGACATCACAGAGATGTTCCTCTTCAGGCTACAGCATGGCCTCTGTGTTCACTGATTGCATCATTTATCATATTGCATTATTGCATTACCATTTGCATCCAACTAACGTGTGTGTATTGCAGGTACATATTTTCCCTCCCAGTTCTGGTGGTTGTTTCCTAGCAGACATGGAAGCCATGAAGAGAGTGTTACCCTACAGATTCCCGTCTCCGGATATCAGTCTGTTGTCAGAGTTAATTACTAATGCTGGGAAGAAAGTGATGGGAGATTTCAGGAAGACATACGGGAGAATCCTGACTTATGTTTACCAGCCCTCGGCTTATGAGATCAGCGGTATTTACACCCTATTGCAATTTTATGATGCTGAGCTCAAGTGTTTCGTATTTCCTGACTTTGTCTTGGCTCTTACTCTGGAGGAGTATTCTGCACTTTTGGATATACCGATTCGCGAGCAGATGCCTTTCTATCACACGGACGCTAAGCCTAATCTGGCTAAGCTTTCTGTTATTCTGTATTTAGGAGAATCCGAGCTGACAGGGAAGATGATTAGGAGAGGAGATGTGTGGGGATTTCCATTGGCAATTTTGGTAGAGAAGGCTCGGGAGTATGCTAAGAAGGGTGGATGGGCTGTTTTTGATGCCATCCTTGCTGTGTGTGTTTATGGCATTGTTTTGTTCCCAAACCAACCTGATTTTGTTGATGCAGATGCTTTCTATATTCTGGCTGCAAAGAATCCAGTTCCTACCTTGCTGGGAGATATCCACCATTCTACTCACTACAAAAACGAAAAGCGGCGGGGAAAGAATGTCTCTTGCTGTGTACCTCTACTATGCAGGTGGTTTGCTAGTCATATGCCGAAGTCAGGGCCTTTCGTCACTTCTATTGATTCCCTGGGATGGCCCGAGCGCTTGATGGGGTTGATTTCTGAGAATGTTGTGTGGGTTAATGAGGAGGTGTTAGGGGTTGATGTCATATACAGATGCGAAGGATTCCCTAATGTTCCTTTGATAGGAAGGAGAGGGTGTGTCAATTACAACCCTTCCTTATTGATCAGGCAGTTTGGATATGCACCTCAGGAAGCGCCGAAGCCCGAGGAGATACAGGAATCTCTGTATCTTACTGGGGCAATAGAGGAAGAGATGTTGATCAAGCTTGAAAGAGCATGGAAGAACCTGCATAAGAGAGGGAAGTCTTCATTTAGCAAAGGGGGTACTAGAGTTCTTGGTCCGTATGTGGAATGGATTCGTGAACGAGCTACGAAATTCCTTATGCCTTATCCTGCAGTTCAGCCATTGTATCCTTCTCCGGTGGTGGAGCCCACCACTATATACATACAGGTATACAAGCAGCTGATGGAAGAGAAAGAAGAGTTAGCAAAGGCTAAAGAAGCTTTAGAGAAAGAGAACGCCCAACTTCTTCATGAAAAGATCGAAACAGGATATTCTTCCAAGCAACAGGCTGAAACTTTGAAACATCTGAAGACTGCTTTATTGGAGTTGACTGAAACCAAGAAGCGTCTGGAGTTAGATGTAGACTCAGTTAGCAGTGTATTGGCTACTAAGAAACAAGAGCTGGAGAGGGCCTACACGAAGTTAGCTAAGTTCAGAGAGCATTGGGACCTTACTATGGCCAAACGCAAAGAGCGGGAAGAAGAGCTAAAGATACAGGTTGCTCAGTTGGGAGAACAGGTTAAAGTGAAGACTGAGGAGCTTGAAGAAGAAGCATTCCGTCGATACGAGGCCGAACGCAAACTGATTGATGCCATGAAGAATCTGGAAGATTGTCAGCGCAGAGCAGACACCAAGAGGCCCAAACCTGAGGTTGGTGCCCAGAATAAGGCTTGGGAAGATTTTGTCAGAGATATCCAAGGAACGGTCAAGAAAAGGGATCAGTTGATAGAAGGCTTGATTTATCAACCGGATCACCCAGAGACGAAGAAGCTGTTCGAGGATTTCCGCGATCGTACCCGCACTTGACTTCTTTCTTGTACTCTATGTGTTGAGATCACCGCTAGACATGTTGGTTGGGATCCTCCTTTATCATTTCAGTTGTAAGAAACACAGTTGTGTAAGGATTTGACAAGACTGTTATCCGAATAAATATATGAGGGTTTTTCTAAATACTGTCTTTATGGTTTCTCTTGTCTTGCCACCTCGACACTGGAATTGGAGGGGAAATATCCCCAACGCACACATTCACGTTATCATTTTTGCATTGTTGTTTGCATAAATCATATTGCATTACAGGTTTGTGATCCATGTTCCTTATCTTCTTCATCCATATATCCAGGTATTTTCAGGATTGCAGAACAACGGGTCCACCGTTACTCTACCAGAACTAATCACAAGAAGATCATGGACAACATGCAGAGTGAAATGCAAGAAATGCGTGACAGGATGGCCATGCTCATGCAAACTATAGAGACCATCGCCAAGGGACAAGAGCAACTGCAGACTCTGGTACAACCGTTGGTCGCACGGGCTGAAAACAACGGGACACCGCGTGGTGAAAATATTGCTGCTTCTCCCCGAATTGAGAATCGTCAAAGTGATGATGCTATTCCCGTAACCGGTTTGAATGCTGGAGAAACTGGTCCTGCAGGCGGAGGTGGGAACGCCGGTAATATGAATGCCAATGCAGATACTGCTGGAGTATTTGTGGGTAATGTCAACCAGGGTTTCAATGGGGGCGCTGAGAATGTCGGAATGAATGGTAATAATGGTAACCAGGGCTTCAGTGGTGTGAACATGGGGTATGGCAACATTGCTGGCACCAAGGCTAGGTTTGATGACTATGGTTATGGTAATCTTGGATATGGAACTGGTGCGAACAACGCTCAAGAGATGGGCAATCTAAGGTACGACCCCAGGTACTTCCAAACGGGTCTGGGCCGTGAGGCGGAATATGTTGGATACGATGCAGTACTTCGCTGGGAGGATCGTCAGGAGGATGTGTTCTCTGGTCAGAATGAGGGTTATGAAAGAGCTAGGGATGACAACCATCGGATGAGATTGCTAGAAGAGAAAGTGAACGGATTAGCCATCCAGAATGCTCTTGGGCTGGATATGTCAAATATGGGGCTGGTCCCAGGGCTGAGGGTCCCGCTGAAATTCAAAGCGCCGTCATTTGATAAGTACAAAGGGGATACATGCCCTAGGGTGCATGTGCGCGCGTTTTACAGGCGTATGTCCGCGTATTCTGAGGATGAAAAGATGTTGATGCACTTCTTCCAGGATAGCCTGTCAGGGCCATCGCTGGAGTGGTACATGAGCTTGGAACCTACTCAGATCAGGAGTTGGAAAGAGATGGCAGAGGCTTTTGTTCAACATTATCAATATAATAGTGATCTCGCCCCTAACCGAGTCCAGCTGCAGAGCATGTCTCAAAAGTCTAGCGAGAGCTTTAAGGAATACGCCCAGAGATGGTGAGATCTGGCTGCTAGGGTACACCCTCCAATGGTGGAGCGCGAAATGATGGATATGTTCATAGGAACTTTCTCTGGAATGTATTATGACCGGTTGCTCAATTTTTCTATGAGTACTTTCTCTGAGTTGATTTTGATGGGGGAGCGCATTGAAAATGGGGTGAAGATTGGTAAAATTCAAGTGGGTGAGTCTGCTTCAGCAGGAAGCAATAAGAAGACGTTTGGTGGTAAAAGGCAGGGTGATACCAACGCTGTATACAATGCTCGACGGAGAAATAGAGGTCAGAACTGGCATCAGCAGTCGCAGGTTGCAAGTGTAACCATTCCAGGGCCTTCTCAGCAGCAGAGACAACAACCACAGCAGCAGGCTCAGCAGCAGCCAAATAATAATCAGCGCAGATTTCAGAACCCGCGACCGAGGAGAGTATTCGAGGTACCGCTGGTATCATATGCAGAACTTCTTCAAGCTTTGTTGAAATTGCAGCTAGTCGAGAAGAGGACCTTAGCACCACCAACCGGCCCGCCACCAGTCGGGTATGATATTAATGAGCATTGTGACTTCCATTCGGGTGCACCAGGGCACAATATTGAAAATTGCCTAGCTTTCAAGCATAAAGTACAGGATTTTCTTGATAGTACAGCTATTAACTTCGGGAAGGACGGTCCCAATATCACGTAACAGCCAATGCCCAAGCATGGTGGGGCTGGGGCCAATGCAATCTTGACAGATGATGAGTTGGATTTGGTTTCGGAAGTGAGCAAGCTGAAAACCCCTTTGAGTTACATAAAGCAGCGCTTATTGAAAGGAGGTGTCTATCCCGGATGCAGTGAAGAGTGTGCTGACTATTTGGTTCAACTTGAGGGCTGTGAGAAGTTGAAAAGGGGAGTTCAAGGTTTGATTGATGAAGGAATCCTGCAGTTTGACAGGTCTGTGGGGCGAGAGAAGTCTGTTGAGACAGAGTTTGAAGAAGAACGCAGTGAGGTTGCTACGATCACCATTCCGTTCAAATCAGTGACGATTTCGGCATCATCGAAAAGGCTGACCATTACTATTACCAAGGCTAAACCAATCCCTTATGAGAGCACAAAGGCAGTCCCGTGGAGCTACCCTGCTGAAGTGTATTGCAATGGGGAAAAGATTGACTTGAATGATCCGCCAGCGGGATCCGTAGACAACATAGTGGGAGCGGGTGGTATAACCCGGAGCGGGAGAATTTTCACTTCACCTGAGGTCGAGGCAGAGAGGCTCGCCAGGGGTAAGAACAAAGTTGTTGAGGGGGAACCTTCGGGGAGTAAGGAGAAAGAACCGACAAACAAAGATGTGGAAGAATTCATGAGATTGATTCGCAAAAGTGACTACAAGATCGTAGATCACCTGTAGCAGACCCCGTCAAAGATCTCCATATTATCGCTGTTGTTTTGTTCTGAGGCGCATAGAAATTCCCTGTTGAAGGTACTTGAGACATCCTTCGTGCCGCAAGAGATTTCAGTCAATCAGCTGGAGGGAGTTATGGCACATGTTAATGCTGGGCATGGTTTGGGATTCACGGATTTTGACCTAACGCCTAGAGGGCGTGATCACAATAATGCCTTGCACATATCTATCGAATGCCGGGGCACTATTTTATCCCATGTGCTGGTGGACACTGGATCCTCGTTGAATGTGTTACCAAAGAAAGCCCTGTTGAAATTGGATACCCGTGGGTTGTTGTGCACACCTAGTGATTTGGTGGTGAGGGCCTTTGACGGAACAAGGAGGTCGATATTCGGGTCAGTAACGTTACCAATCCAGGTAGGTCCGGAGGTGTTTGATACAGTGTTTTACATCATGGACATCCAGCCTACATATAGCTGTTTGATCGGGAGACCTTGGATTCATGCCGCTGGGGCAGTAACTTCTACACTCCATCAAAAGTTGAAGTATATGGTTGAGGGGAGTATTGTGATGGTGTGTGGCGAAGAGGATATCCTAGTCAGTCATTTGTCTTCCTTCAAATACGTGGAGGTAGATGGAGAGATTCATGAAATGTTGTGTCAGGCGTTCGAAGGGGTGAAGGTTAAAGAAGAAGCTCCGGTGAAGAGTGAAGGGCAAGAGGTGGCCGTCTCCTCATATAAAGAAGCCAAGGCGTTGGTGCAAGCAGGAGAGACTCAGAAGTGGGGGCAGGTTCTGGACATACCAGTGAAGCAAGATAGGTATGGCTTGGGGTACCGCCCATCTCCCTCACAGAGTGTGCCTAAGTACAAGGGACCTGTGGTGTTCACGCCCGGAGGGGTTAGCTTTGAAAGGATTAATGTCGTGTCTGATACGGAGGAAGTGGATAGCGACTGCGACATGGACGCATGGATTCGACCCATCACGCCGGGGCAAAGCCTATGCAACTGGTCCATCCAGGACGTCATCCAAGTCACCAAACAATAATGCGTTGTTTTTTCAATCATTGTATGATCACATGCCTTGCCCAGGGCATCGTTGACCTCGTCTTAGGGCCTAACTGTTTACCTGTATGTTTGCATGATCAATAAATGACGACTTTTTTTTACATTCAAATGTTGTGATCCTTTTCTTTCTGTTTTTTATTTTTCAATAAAATGGCAGTGTGGTTATGTATTTTGCTTGTATATCATTTTGAAGCACTTAACCGTTTCCCTCGCAGGATTCATGAAATTTCAGATGACATCGACCAAAGACTTCCTATGACTCGTTTAGACTTCGAGCATCCGATCTTCCAAGCTGAGGAGGAGATTGTTGAGGATAGTGACTTATCAGAAGAGCTGAGTCGGTTGTTGAAGCAAGAGGAGAGAGTCATTCTTCCTCACCAGGAAGAGATTGATATTGTCAATTTAGGGTCTGAATAATGCGTCAGGAATATCCGTATAGGGGCCGCGTTGCAGGTTGACATCAAGCAAGAGCTTATTGAGATGCTGCGCGAATACAGCGATATATTTGCTTGGTCCTACAAGGACATGCCGGGTTTGGATACCGATATGGTTGTTCATCGTCTGCCGTTGAGGGAAGATTGCCCGCCTGTGAAGCAGAAACTCAGAAGGACTCGTCCTGACATGGCTGTAAAGATAAAGGAAGAAGTGCAGAAGCAATGGGATGCTGGGTTCCTGGCTGTCACTACATATCCCACTTGGGTCGCTAATATCGTGCCTGTGCCAAAGAAAGATGGCAAGGTTCGAATGTGTGTTGATTATAGGGATCTAAACAAAGCGAGCCCGAAAGATGATTTCCCGCTGCCGCATATTGATGTGTTAGTTGACAACACATCTCAGTTTTCGGTATTCTCTTTCATGGATGGATTTTCAGGGTACAACCAGATCAAAATGGCTCCGGAGGATATGGAAAAAACGACCTTTATCACCCCGTGGGGAACCTTCTGTTATAAGGTGATGCCCTTTGGTTTGAAAAATGTTGGGGCAACGTACCAGCGGGCTATGACAAGGCTCTTTCATGACATGATGCACAAAGATATTGAGGTGTATGTCGATGACATGATTGCCAAGTCTCAAACAGAGGGAGAACATCTGGTTAATCTGCTGAAGTTGTTCAAGAGGCTGAGGAAGTTCAGGCTGAGGCTGAACCCTAACAAGTGTACCTTCGGAGTAAGATCCGGGAAGCTACTGGGGTTCATTGTGAGCGAGAAAGGAATCGAGGTCGGTCCGGCAAAAATAAAAGCAATACAAGAGATGCCAGCACCGAGAACAGAAAAAGAAGTCTGTGGATTCTTAGGAAGATTGAACTACATTGCCAGGTTCATCTCTCACCTAACGACCACGCGTGAACCATTGTTCAAACTGTTAAAGAAAGATCAAGCGGTGGTATGGAACGAAAATTGCCAAAGGGCATTTGAAAAGATAAAAGATTACTTGCAGGAACCTCCGGTGTTGATACCCCCAGTAGCGGGACGACCACTGATTATGTATCTGACGGTTCTTGAGAATAGCATGGGTTGTGTTCTCGGTCAACATGACGAGACAGGAAGGAAAGAGCATGCAATTTACTACTTGAGTAAAAAGTTCACGGATTGTGAATCTCGATACTCTATGCTCGAAAAGACGTGTTGTACATTGGCGTGGGCTGCCAAACGTCTAAGACAGTACATGCTGAACCATACAACCATGCTGATATCGAAGATGGATCCGATCAAGTATGTGTTTGAAAAGCAAGCGCTCTTTGGAAGGATTGCTAGATGGCAAATGGTATTGACAGAATACGATATCTAGTATGTTTCCCAGAAGGCCATTAAGGGAAGTGTTCTGTCCGAATATCTTGCCGAACAGCCGATTGAGGATTATCAGCCTATGAAGTTCGAGTTTCCTGATGAGGACATAATGTACTTGAAGGCTAAAGATTGTGATGAGCCATTGCCTGATGAGGGTCCTGAGCGGAGTTCCCAGTGGCAATTGATTTTTGATGGGGCTGTCAATTCGTACGGTAGTGGGATTGGGGCAATCATTACAACTCCCCACGGGTCGCACATCCCGTTTACGGCCAGATTGACTTTTCCAGTGACGAATAACGAAGCCGAGTACGAAGCTTGTATTATGGGGTTAGAGGAGGCTATCGATCTGAGGATTAAGAATCTGGACGTATATGGGGATTCAGCATTGGTTGTGAATCAGATTAAGGGAGAGTGGGAGACACGCCAACCTAATCTGGTACCGTACATGAATTATGCGAGAAGGTTGTTACCTTTCTTTGATAAGGTGGAGTTTCATCATGTACCTCGGGCGGAGAATCAAATGGCAGATGCCCTTGCAACATTATCCTCGATGTATAAGGTCAACTACTGGAATGAGGCTCCCAGGATTGTCATATCTCGCCTCGATAGGCCAGCCTTTGTGTTTGCAATTGATGAAGCATCTGACGGTAAGCCTTGGTATTTCGACATACAGAATTTCCTGAAGAATAAGGAATATCCGGCTGGGGCATCCAGTCGTGATCAGAAGACTCTAAGGAGATTAGCAGGCAACTTCTATCTGAATCCCGACGGTGTTCTGTATAGAAGGAAGCACGATTTGGTACTCCTCCGGTGTGTAGACGAGAAGGAAGCCAATTTACTCATGGAAGAGGTCCATGAAGGAACTTTTGGTACACATGCTGGTGGGCATGCTATGACCTGAAAGTTGTTGGGGGCGGGGTATTATTGGTTAACGATGGAAATGGACTGTTTCAAGTTCGCCAAGCGGTGTCACAAGTGGCAGATTTATGCTGATAAGATCCATGTGCCACCCAGTCCACTGAATGTTATGGCTTCTCCGTGGCCTTTCTCCATGTGGGGGATTGATATGATTGGCAAGATTGAGCCTACTGCTTCTAATGGGAATCGCTTCATCCTGGTCGCGATTGATTATTTTACAAAGTGGGTGGAAGCAGCATCTTATGCCAATGTTACGAAACAGGTGGTGGCCAGATTTATCAAAAGGGATATAATCTGCAGATATGGCATTCCTGAACGGATCATTACTGATAATGGTTCGAATCTGAACAATAAGATGATGAAGGATCTTTGTCGGGAGTTTAAGATCGAGCATCATAATTCCTCTCCATACAGACCCAAGATGAATGGCGCTGTCGAAGCGGCCAATAAGAACATAAAGAAGATTGTTCAGAAGATGGTGGTAACGTATAAGGATTGGCATGAGATGTTGCCGTTTTCTTTGCACGGTTATCGCACGACGGTGCGTACATCAACCGGGGCAACTCCGTTCTCACTGGTATATGGCATGGAGGCAGTCCTGCCATTGGAGGTTGAGATACCATCTTTGAGGGTTTTGCTTGATGTTCAGCTTGATGAGGCAGAACGGGTGAGAAATAGATTGAATCAATTGAGCTTGATGGATGAGAAGAGGTTAGCCTCTATAGCATATGGTCGGCTGTATCAGAGCCGGATGAAGAAAGCTTACGACAAGAAGATTCGACCTCGAAGCTTTCAGACGGGCGATCTTGTGCTGAAGAAGATTCTCCCACCGCAATCAGATCACAGGGGCAAATGGACTCCCAATTACGAGGGTCCATACGTCGTGAGAAAGGTCTTCTCCGGAGGAGCCTTGCTGTTATCCACCATGGACGGTGAAGACTTTACGTCCCCTGTGAACTCAGACGCAGTTAAAAAATACTTTGCTTAAAATTGACCCCCTGGACAAAAAAAGAGAGTCCAGGCAAAAATGGGGCATCCTGGCGAACCAAAAACAAAATAAAAGGGTTCGGGCAAAAGTTAGGGATAAAATTGAAAAGAATGTACACCCGCGAGGTCGAAAACCTACACTGGGCGGCTTCGGCAAAAATGGGTATCCCGGTGAATTGAAAACCCGCAAAGGGCGATTCACGCAAAAGTTAGGGATTTGAGAAGCAAATGACTGCGGTCCGAGTTTGATTGCTTAGTGGTTTGGGAGCACTTGAGGGTCGACTATCCAAAACAATCTTTTCCGACGACGGAGAATCAGGAAAGCGTCAGAGTCAGGCGAGTCATAGGAGGATCAGCTCATGGTGTTCGTCTGTAACACGTTGCCGACATGTGTACAAATTTCTTTACATTTTTGTACATATTTGCATTTGGTTATGTGTGGCTTCCTCTTTTCAGGAGTCGCATCCGATGTACAAACTTTGCCTATTTACAGGCTGTTATCAATAAAGCAGGGTTATTTAGTATTTGATGTGTGATTTGGGTTTTTAACTTTTACTGTGTTGTTTGTGAAAAACGCCGATGTTTTTGATAAACTTACATGTGCGTAAACATGCAGGCCTCGGCCGATGATTGTTAAAACTCGGAATTAACTGAATAGTTGTCGCGGGTGTTGACCAAGATGTTTCCTTTTGCATAGATTGTCTTGTGTTCGCTTGTTGCCTTTTGCAGGTATTCAAAAGCTCGCGAAGTTCCCAGCCAGAGTCCCTTACAGGCTATGGCGAAATTGCCCTTCCTAGAGGATGAGAGTTTGCTTCTCCTCCCCGACAGGTAAAAATTGAGGTTTTTTTATCCCCAGGAGAGTTGAGATTGCGTCAGAGGCAAGATCAGAGTGTCTTCAATAATTCAGAATTGACTTGTTGAGCAAGGTAAAGTCATCCCCAGCAAGGGTCAAGATGGATATGATTAACTCCCCAGAGAGTTCTTGTGTAGTGCAAACCAGAATGCATCGTTCAATCCCCAGCTCAGTGGTAGCAGGATGAATTATCCCCACTGAGCGTAATCAGGTGGTTGATGTTTTTGAAAGGAGTTTCCCCGGGCAGGAGTATCCTTTCTTTCCCCAGCAGTTTGGTCCTTCCTCGACAGGATGATCATCTTCAGCAGAGTGCGAAGTTCTGAGTTATGAGCTACTTTCCTAGCAGGATGGTTATCCCCAGCGGAGCTAGTTCACCTTTCCAGCATTTATTTTATTTGAAGTGTATCGGTAGTATTCCGATTATCCCCCGCGGATCTAGCTTTGTCTTCGGCATTTATTTTGCTGGAGCAACCCTTTGCATAAGCATGCATCATCGTACTTGCATTCTACCCAAATACGTAGCATTTCCATGCTGTATGGAAGCATTACGTCATTATCAAACATATGCATCTTCGAGACATAAGCCAGGTTGGTTACCTCTCCGGTTTCAGATGTATTTCCCCTGTCGATAAGTGAGATCGTGGTTCAGGAAGATGTTCGGATATGTGGATTTGTGGTCGAGATACGCAGTGATCATGTTCGTCCTATTACGTGGTTTTGTTTGTGACACAAAGCACGCAGTGATCGTGTTCCTCCTGTCAAGAGGGTTGTGGCGCAAGGCACGCAGTGATCGTTGTTGCACCCCAAAATTTGCCCTCACAATACAAGACTTTGTGTTCCAAGAAGGTTCACAAGGTTCACAAAATTCACAATTGGTCAGAAGAGTTGACAATTCCCTCAGACAATGCACCTCCTAAGCAGTGCATCCAAAACTAGGGTTTTGACTTTAATCAGGCTAAATGGACTTCCAAGACTTCAAGTGAGCTTCATAACATCTTATATGTGTATAAGAACCCCCATGTCAAGTTTCAAGACTTTTCTCAAAAGTTTGCTCAGTCAGATGATCAGATAAGTCAAAAGCAGTCAATGCAGTTAAAAGGTCAAACTGAGGTCAACTGTGGTCAAACCAAAGTCAAACTTCATGATTTTTTTTTTGCCAACATCAAAGAGAGGTTGGGTGAGAAATATTATCATAATAACTGTAATACCCCAAATTTTGCCCTAAGATTTGTCGTCGCATTTCATTGCATTTAATCAATTACTAACAAATTTGTGTAGTCGTTTGACTTTTTGCAGGTAAATATCATATGGCATGCATTTTTTTTCTAAAAAGTAAAAATGACACAATTGGCAGGAGGACATGTGTAAGGAGTTATGAGTGTGAGAGGTTGAGAGTTCGAATCTCACCTTTGTCATTTTTTTTTTGTTTTTTATTATTTTTACTCTAAATTTTTCTATCTTTCATTAAAAAAATAACAAAAATAGTTTTTTATTATTATTTAATTATTATTTTCGTATTTTAATTAAATCATTTTTTAAAATATTATTTTTTTCACTTTTTTCTAAATTATTCATAAAAATATCCAAAAAATCATAAAATAAAAAATATTGAAAAAAATTTTGTTCTTTTTATAATATTTTTTATTTTAGGAATCAATAGGATTATTAGTTTTTATTTTAAGTTTATTTTAATTATTTTAAATTATTTAAATTTTATTTTTTCTTAACTAATTATTTAGTTTGGGCTTTAAAATGGGCTTTAGGGACATTATTGACAATTTGGTGTTAACCCTAATTTGTTCCCTATATATACATGTGTTGCCTTGTTGGAAAAGGGGGGAGAAGGAAAAAACCTAAGAGGAGTGAGTGCCGTTTGCCGTTATTTAGTTTTCTTCTTCATCCATTACTATTGTTTCTTTTTCTTCATCATTTACCGTTATTTCTTTCCCTTCATCTATTACTGTTGTTTCTTTTTCTTCATCTTTTACCGTTATTTCTTTTTCTTCATCTATTACCGTTATTTCTTTTTCTTTATCTATTACTGTTACGTTTATATATATATAATTTTTAAATTGTTAGAGTTTATATATATAAGATTTTTGATCGAATTATGTCGATACGATGTTTGCACATTTGTGTGCATGACGCGTGACATTTGTGTTAGTTCGATCTGGTTGCGATGATCGCATTTTTGTGTGAGCAATAATACTATTTTTTGCTTAATTTCTTTTTCTTTGCGATAAATTTTGTTTCGTCCGATTTAGATCTGGTTGCGATGAGCGCATTTCTGCGTTAGCAACATTGTTGGGTTATTTGGCACATTTAAAATTCATTATTGCTTTATTATTATTATTATTATTATTATTATTATTATTATTATTATTATTATCATTATTTATTATTATTATCATTATTATCATTATTATTACCATTATTACTATTATTGTTATCATTAATTTATTAAAATTTGTTATAATATAAAAATCTGTTTTTTTAAAATAAATAACATTAACATCTTTTCCAAATTAATATGAAAACCTATTATTTTTAAGAAAAACTTTTTTTTAGATAAATTTAAAATAATAACTAAAATCCTTTTTTAAAATAATAACTAGAACCGTTATTTATTTTATTTTATTATTGTTCAATTCAAATTTCATTATCATATTGTATCTGCTCCTCTCATGTAACCTCGCGAACTTAACAATCGCTCTTTAAATTCTGCCTTTAAATTTCTGCTTGCATGGTTTAAATTATGACATTATCTCTCTGTTTGCATGATTCAATTATCTCACGCGTTTACTATTATTTCTATCACATTGCACACATCCGAAGGTTAGGTCTAACTGTTTGGCCGCCGCGCCAATAGTCCGTAAAACTTCACGCATTCAATTTCAAATCCTCAAAACTACAAACTACAAACCCTAATTTTCACAAATGCCTCGCCGCAGGCAAAATTACAATTTTACCCTTAGCATTAGGTCAAAGAGCCGCCGCGCTCATTTTAGGGTTTCCCGTCGCGGAATCCCTAACCTAATTTAACCCTAATTATAACTTAACAATTCAACGTAGAGATTTGGAGTTTCTACACTCCGCGTAAGCGTGTCCTTAAGATGCGTTTATTCCCCTTGAGACCTTGACCACAGTCAAGAAGTCTCTAACCTCCCTTTTGAGGGGAACTACGATTACTCTGATTCCACTCCCGTAAGGATACGTAGGCACAAGATGCGATGTCTTGCCGAGTAAACTTAGAATTAACCCCCTTTATTATTTATTATTGCTTATTTATATTTTATTTATCTTTGCTATTTAATTATTTTGCTTATTATTTTGTAATTGTTTCTTGGATGTAAAGTTGTTTAATTATTTAATTATTATTATGGTTAGTAATTAGGGAGTGTAACAACATGTATGTAATATTAAAATAAATTTAGATCACTTTTAAATAAAGATAATTAAAATAAACACGTCACACACGTAAGTCGATTTTAATCGCCGTCTCACTTCCTAAGGATATCCCTCAAGTTGCCTACGAATAATGGTTAAGTGGGGTGTATAAAGCAAGTCCCTCAAATAAAAAAAATCATCAAAGTCCCTTATGGTTGCCTTTACGAATCAAGTCCCTTTCGAAAAATGATGATGGTCCCTTATATGTGCTTATTACATCCCACAATGGCCTTCAAAGTCAAATTGTCCCTCACATACCCCTTAACATCCAAAGTAAGGACTACCTACTCCACTATAGTAGGGATAGTCTTACTAAAGGAAAGAATGAAGAATAAGAAAGACCTTTAAACATTAGGGTAGGTTACTCCTAGGTGCTTGCTCACTTCAAAATTGTTTCGCACTTAAACAAATTTTCAACAAGTTTTCAAACAAGTTCTTAACACATCCTTACATGGATTATTTATTAACTATTCTGAAAATTTTCTATTCACACACTACAATTTCAAAACAATTCAAAAGTGAGCTTAAGTACCTAAGAGCCCATGGATAACCATGGATGAAAAGGATGCTAATACCTTCCCTTTTCATAACCTACCCCCCGGACCCAAAATATTCTCTAAGGTCTTTCCTGTTCTTTTATAACCTTTCCTTATGGATAAAATAAAAGTCGGTGGCGACTCTTGCTATCCGCAACATTGTTTAAAGTCAGTTTACCGGGTTACAGAACTGGCGACTCTGCTGGGGATCAATTTAAGAGGGGTACCCTTAGGAATTAAGATCACTTTAAATTGTTTGCCTTGTTTGCTTTATTATTATATTGTTGGGGTGCTCTTATGTGTGAAAGGTCCTAACCCGGATCTAGTGTACCTTAGGTAAATGGCAATAGACCAAGGAAACTGTACGACGTATATCGATACGGTTGATCGGGTGGCCATAGTTAGTGCGACTTCTTGGTTGGTGCTTATATTCCTTAAGTCAAGTTGAGGATAATATTGAGGCTGCCATATGTTGTCAATGCACTAACTGACTTTTAGAACCCTAGTTAACTCATCTTGGCCTTTAGAAAGTAGTGAGGTAACCGGCTTTGGTGCAGACTGAAGTTGGTTGACACTCGATACTACGCTCATTGAGATCTTAAACTTGGAGGGTTTTGGTTGGCAAGTCAGTTGCCTTCTGAACAACCACCCTTGTGAAGGATCAATGATATTGAGATCCCTTAGAACCTGGTTACTTTTGTAGGACAGGATGAACCATCTAACTTCAGGGGAGGGTACTCGCCTTTGAACCTCATGCAAGCCTTTAAACCTAGGGCTATGGTGTGACTTGTTTGTGTGTGCCACATGTTTGTGATTGAGCATGACATCATGACATCATCATGCATCATAAGCATATCATTCTCCCTAACCATTTCAAGGACCAAAGGATTTATCTTTGTTCTTTGTTGCAGGTCATGGCTTCTGCTCGTAGAAACACCATCAGGATCAACTTTGTAGGGATACCTGCTAAGCTCAAGGAGTTGGTTTCCCTAGTGCCTGATCATTCCCAGTTCAACAAGAGACATGGTCACTTATTGGATCTAGTTACTTCAGGGTTCAGTGAAGACATGATGAGTGTGTTGTTTCAGTTCTTTGACCCTAAGCACCATTGCTTTACATTTCCTGATTATCAGCTGGTTCCAACCATGGAGGAGTTCTCTAAACTTCTGGGTATACCTGTTCTTGATCAGAAGCCATTCACAGGCTTAGAGAAGGAGCTTAAACCAGAAGTTATTGCTGCAGCTCTACATCTGAAGAAGTCTGACATTGTTCTAGAGACGAGAAGTGGAGTTAAAGGTATTCTTGCCAAGGTATTAGTGGATAAAGCTCAAATGTTCTTGAAAGCTATGAGCTACGATGCTTTTGAGGAGATCTTAGCCTTATTGATTTATGGCTTGGTGTTGTTCCCCAATCCTGATCAGTTCATAGACGTTCATGCCATCAACATATTCCTGAGTCACAATCCAGTGCCTACCTTACTTGGAGACATCCTACATTCTCTTCACACCCGTACTACAAGGGCAAGAGGAACTTTGATGTGCTGCATACCTTTACTTTCTAGGTGGTTTATTTCTCACCTTCCTCGCTCAGTAATGAAGAATGAGCAAGGGTTCAGATGGTCCAAGAGGATCATGTCACTTTCTCACTCAGACATCCATTGGTGCTCCAGATCTATGGAGAATGTCACCATCATTGACCGTTGTGGGGAGTTTCCTAATGTACCACTTCTAGGCATAAGAGGAGGCATCACCTACAACCCATCTCTAGCTTTACGACAGTTTGGTTACGCCCGGAGCGATGGTCCACATGACATGTTGATTCAGGGCATTGTGTTTGACTACGACAACGATCTTCAGGGTTACCGTCAGAGATTCATACGAGCTTGGGGAAAGGTAAACAGGATTGACAGCAAGACACTGGAGCCTAAGTACACCATTCCTATGGAGGCTTATCTCAGATGGGTACGATTTCGTGCTCAGACACTCATGATGCCATATCCTGCCATCCTACCAGTTACCATGGAACCTGTTGCTGAAGGAGACACAGCTTATACCATCCTTCACCCAGACATGCCTACTGATATGGAAGACTTGCAGAGATCATGGATCCAACTGAAAGAGCAAAGGGATACTTTCGAGGCTCATTACAAAGCAAGCCAAGCAAGGATCCTAGAGCTAACAAAGCTGCTTCATGAGGAACGAAACCTCAACTCATACCTCAACACCAAGAGGAAGCGTCCATGGGAGACTTAAAACCCCATCTTTTGTACTTATTTCGTTTTCATTTTTTGTAAGCCTAAAAGGCAAAACAAGTTATTACTAATAAAAAGTTACTTTCTTGTTTGTTTAAGCAAATTTAAATCCTGCGGTCCTTGAAAACATTGCATATGCATTCCCATATCATTGCATCACAGGTTTATAATTGTGCACAGGTTTCTCATCTTCTCGCTGTTTATTTCAGCAATGGCTCTTGAACAATCAGTTAAGGATCTCCAGGCACAGAATGCACAGTTCCAAGAGCTGATCCTGAACCTATCCAAGGGGCAGGATGAATTGAAGACACTGCTGGCCAAGAAGACCAAGAAGGCCAGAAGGTCTGCTGGGTTGCTCAACATGGGAAGAAGGTTCAAAGGTCCTGTCAAGACCAAGGAGCATGTTGAAGACTATGAATCTGAAGAATCTGAGCAGGAGAGAGGCAGTCTCCACAACACTATGGGGGACTCTGATTCTGAGGCTAATTATTACCATGAGCCTAATGAAGACAAATTCAAGATGCTGGTGGATAGAATGGATGCTATGGAATTACAGAAATCATCTGGGCTGGATTTTGAGGATTTGAGTTTGATATCTGGGGTTGTGATACCCATTGGTTTCAAAGTTCCTACATTTGTTGTCTATGATGGGGTCTCTTGTCCCAAATTGCTTCTGAGGTCTTATGTCAGAAGAATTCAACCCCACACTGCTGATAAAAAGTTGTGGGTCCATTTCTTTCAAGAGAGTTTATCTGGAGCTCAGCTAGAGTGGTATTATCAGTTGGAGAGTGTCAACATCAGAGATTGGAATGACCTTGCTGAAGCTTTCTACAAGCAGTATCAATACAATGCTGACTTAGCCCCCACTCGCATGCAGCTTCAAAGCATGTCTATGGGTGCCAAAGAAAGCTTTAAGGAGTATGCTCAGAAGTGGAGAGACTTAGCTGGAAGAGTTCAACCCCCTTTGACTGATAGGGAGTTGGTTGATATGTTCATGTGTACGCTGAATGGTCCGTTTTACAGTCATCTCATTGGAAGCTCATCATCTGGCTTCACTGAGTTGATCATGACAGGAGAGCGAGTAGAGAATGGTATCAAGAGTGGTAAAATCCAAGTGGGCACTTCTTCATCAGGTGCTGCAAAGAAGCCTCCCACTGGGAAGAGAGAATCTAATGCTGTGTATGGTCAGCCTGATCGTAACAGAAGGCATCAGTCTGTTAGTGCAGTTCATATTTCAAATCCAACTCCTGCAACAATAGAGCAGCCTCAAGGCAACCAACAGAGGGCTAGAAGACAGTTCACGAAGATCAACATGTCAATGGCTCAGGCATTGCAACACTTGTTGAAGGCTGAACTTATTACCCTGAGGGAGGCTCCTCAGAATCCCAATGTTACCTCTCCCAAGTACAATCCCAATGCACGATGTGCATATCATTCAAACTATCCAGGACATGATACTAATAACTGCTGGGTCTTGAAGAACAAAATTCAGGATATGATTGATGCTGGAGAAATTGAGTTTGATCCACCAGGTACTCCAAATGTGATTACAGCTCCAATGCCAAATCACGAGAAGACTGTCAACGCCATTGATGAAGATATTGATGAAGATCTGCATGTCTATTCAGTTATGGAGTTGAGCACACCATTGTCTGTTATCAAAAAGAGGTTAGTACAAGCTGGGATCTTTCCAGGTTGTCATGAAGATTGTCTATATTGTACCTATAAGCCGGATAGTTGCTTCATTTTGAGAGATGGGATTCAACGTCTCATGGATAAATATACTATAGTGTTTGAAAGAAGACCAGCATCTGTAGAAAGTATGGTGGATCATCTGACTCAGGGTAAGAAGATTGAAGAGGTTGACATGGTTGACAAAGTACCACTAAGAATCACTTCAAAGGGTCCCATTAAAATCACTCATCAGGGCCCAATCAAGATTACTGCTGAAGGTCCTGTGAAAGTTGTTGCTGAAGCCAGAGTAGCTCCTCTGATCATTACCACTCCTGGTCCTATTCCTTATACATCTGACAAAGCTGTGCCATGGCACTATGGGTCTGATGTTTACATCCATGGTGTCAAGCAGGAGCCTTTACCTGATATGCCTGTTGACATTGATAATATTGCTGGATCTAACAAGATCACTCGTAGTGGAAGAGTCTTCTCTCCTCCAGTTGCTTCTAAGAGTGCAGTTACTCCTGCTGTTACTTCCACCACTGATGCTCGGGGCAAGGGTCCTGTTATTGAGCCTGTATCTACTGATGTGCCAGCTGCTGATGACCTCTCTAAGCAGATGGAAGAAGTGTTGAAAATCATTCGCAAGAGTGATTATGATATTGTTGATCAGCTGGGGCATACTCCCTCAAAGATTTTTATGCTCTCCCTGTTATTATGTTCGGAGGCTCATGCCAAGTCATTGATCAAGTTTCTAAAGATGACTCATGTACCCAGTGCAATTTCTGTGGACCAGTTTGAGAATTGTGTTGCTCACCTGACCTATGACAACGGGTTAGGATTTTCTGATGCTGACTTGACCCCTGCCAAGAGGGATCATAACAGGGCCTTGCATATTTCAATTGAATGCAGGGGCACTACCCTGTCTCATGTGCTGATAGACAATGGTTCCTCTCTGAATGTGTTGCCTAAGGAAGTCCTGAACAAGCTGAGTCCTGAAGATACGGTATTGAAGCCCAATAATATTGTGGTAAAGGCTTTTGATGGTTCTAGAAGAGTAGTGCATGGGGAAGTTGATCTTCCAATCAAGGTTGGCTCTCAGGTGTTTACTGCTACATTCTATGTGATGGATATTCGTCCTTCGTACTCATGTCTGCTTGGTCGTCCCTGGATCCATGGGGCAGGTGCTGTGACCTCCACATTACATCAAAAGTTGAGATATCCGGTGAATGGAAAAGTTGTTACTGTCTTTGGAGAGGAAGAATACTTTGTCAGCCATGTAAACACTTTCAAGTATCTGGAAGTAGAAGGTGAATACATTGAAACTACATGTCAGTCATTTGAAGTGGTTCCCTGGGCTGTTAAGGATTGTGTGACTCCTCCTGCTGTGAAGAAGGTTCCTGTGGTCATCAGAAACCCTCCAACAATGGCAATGGCCTCCCTCAATGATGCAAAAGTTGTGGTGGAAGAAGGTGGTTGTACTATTTGGGGTCAGCTTCCTGATATTCCATACAAGTCTGACAAGTTTGGTTTGGGTTTCACTGCAGAGTCCCAGAAGGCTGTCCGTCGTGCTCGTGCTGTTCGTATCACCAATCAAGGGGTTATCAATGCTGTGGGAGATCAAGATGAAGACTACAACTTGGAGGCATGGATTTTTCCTACTGTGGGTGCTGGACTCAATAATTGGAAAGCTGAAGATGTTATCCCTATCTCCTTTAGTCAGGAGTAAATACTATTACTGTGTTATGTTTTTAAATTTAAACTTTCAAGCCATGTGCCTTACCCGGGGCACAATGGTGTGCTTGTTACGGGTTGTCATTTCATTTGCATACTTCATTCAATAAAGTCAGTGGACGTTTCGTTTTCGTAAATATTGTGTTCCTTGTCTTTCTTTTTCTTTTATTTTTGCTTTATCAGCTATGTGTTCTTACACACACCCACGTCACTAAAATGCAGATCCACATCCACTCTGGATCCAGTTGATAACAGTTCTACTATTGCCAATTACAATTTCGAGAATCCGATCTATCAAACTGAAGACGGAAACGAGGACGATTGTGAAATACCTGTAGAGCTTGCTAGGTTGTTACAACAAGAAGAGAAAGCTATACAGCCACATGAAGAGCCAGTCGAAGTTGTGAATCTGGGAACTGAAGAAAACAGAAAAGAGGTCAAAGTAGGGGCTGATTTAGAGGACAGTGTCAAGAGCAGGTTGATTCAGATGCTACGTGACTATGTGGAGATCTTTGCTTGGTCTTATGAATATATGCCAGGGTTGGATACAAACATTGTGGTTCACCGTTTGCCAGTGAAAGAAGATTGTCGTCCAAAGAAGCAGAAGGTTCGTCGTATGCGTCCTGAAATGTCAGAAAAGATCAAAGCAGAGGTAATGAAACAGTTCAATGCAGGGTTCTTGGCCGTAACTTCTTATCCTCAGTGGGTTGCAAATGTGGTACCGGTTCCTAAGAAAGATGGTAAGGTACGTATGTGTGTAGACTACAGAGATCTGAACAAGGCTAGCCCTAAAGATGACTTTCCACTTCCTCATATTGATATTCTGGTAGACAACACTGCTCAGCATAAGGTATTCTCTTTTATGGATGGTTTCTCTGGTTACAATCAAATCAAGATGGCACCTGAAGATATGGAGAAGACTACATTTGTGACACAGTGGGGCACCTTTTGCTATAAGGTAATGCCATTTGGTTTGAAGAATGCAGGGGCAACATATCAGCGTGCCATGGTGGCTTTGTTTCATGATATGATTCATCATGAGATAGAGGTATATGTGGATGATATGATAGCCAGGTCTCAGAATGAAGAACAACATCTTGATCATCTGCACAAGTTGTTTGAGAGGTTGAAGAAATACAGGTTGAGATTAAATCCAAACAAGTGTACTTTTGGAGTTAGATCTGGAAAGCTCCTGGGTTTCATTGTCAGTGGAAAAGGTATTGAAGTGGATCCTGCAAAAGTAAAAGCTATACGAGAGATGCCAGCTCCCCGTACTGAGAAGGAGGTTAGAGGTTTCTTGGGACGATTGAACTACATTGCAAGATTTATTTCCCAATTAACTACCATCTGTGAGCCAATCTTCAAGTTGTTGAAGAAAGATCAGGTGATGGAATGGAATGATGAGTGCCAGACTGCCTTTGACGAAATCAAGAGATATTTGCTAGAACCTCCAATTTTAATGCCACCAGTTGATGGAAGACCCTTGATTATGTATTTAACAGTATTAGACAACTCAATGGGGTGTGTATTGGGGCAACATGACGAGTCTGGTCGAAAAGAGCAGGCAATATACTACCTTAGCAAAAAGTTTACCGACTGTGAAACAAGATACTCACTGCTCGAGAAAACTTGCTGCGCTTTGGCATGGGCTGCTCGCCGACTAAGACAGTATATGTTGACCCATACTACCTTGTTGATTTCGAAGATGGATCCAATCAAGTACATATTTGAGAAACCTGCTCTCTCCGGAAGAATTGCAAGATGGCAAATGATCTTGACGGAATATGATATACAGTATACCACTCAGAAGGCCATTAAGGGGAGTGTTGTTGCTGAAGAGGAGTGGATTCAGACTCGACTTGACCAGATAAATTTGATTGATGAGAAGAGGTTAGCAGCAGTTTGTCATGGCCAGATGTACCAGAAACGGATGATCAAAGCTTTTAACAAGAAGGTTAAGCCAAAGGTATATCAGGCTGGTGACTTGGTAATCAAGCGTATCATATTACCACAGGGTGATCCTAGGGGCAAGTGGACTCCAACATATGAGGGACCATTTGTAGTCAAGACAGTGTTCTCAGGAGGTGCCATGATACTGACTACAATGGATGGTGAAGACTTCCCACAACCTGTAAACGCAGACATAGTTAAAAAATACTACGCATAAAAAGAGACCCGCTAGGTTGACAGGCCTAGGCAAAAATAAGGGCATCCCGGCAAACCAAAAGGGTTTGGGCAAAAATTAGGGATATATATATAAAGAGATGTACACCCGGCAAGTCGAAAACCGGAAAAGGCGGCTTGGGCAAAAAAGGGTATCCCGGTGGATTGAAAACCTGAAAGGGCAATCCAGGCAAAAGTTAGGGATTAAAGCGTATGACTATGTCTCGTTTGGATCACTCATGAAACTGCAACCAGTTGTACTACTTACTCAAGCTCAAACAGATAAAGCTCAATCCAATCGTTTCCGTCTCAACAGCAAGAAGATGAGATACTTGAGTGGCAATAGTAGAATTGAAACTCAATAGGATTATTTCCCACATAGCTGATTCTTTTTGTAAAACTTCATGACAAAATTCTCTTACTAGGGTTTATGTCTCCTTGTACAAACTTACCCGTGTATGGGTCACTTTTGATATAAATAAATTCCATCTTTCGAATCCAGATTTACTTTTACCCTATTTACATAAGCGAAACGTCCATTGGTTGTGTTTGAATGTATGTATGCCTTTGAATATGATTGATGTTTACCAGAAATGCATGTATGCTTTAATATGATTGATGTTTACCAGAAATGCATGAAAATGCAGTAATAGTATTTACTAAGGACGAACGAGGGAAGGATTTCAACGAAGCTTCGCCGGTTCATCTTTACAAGACAGTTACAAACCATCAGTAGGACTAATCCATTTTCACAAAGTCTAATCTCCCCTGGAATTTATATCCATCTCTTTTATCCTCATACGGATATACGGGAAATCACTTTCCAATAAGGGCACGATGAACGAAGACGGGATGTTATACTTATCCTACTATCAAACGAAAACGAAGGTTATCTATACCCTACTATCCCCAACAACGGGAGGTTATCTATACCTTGTTATCCCCAACAACGGGAGGTTATCTATACCTTGTTATCCCCAGCAGACGGAGGGTTATATATTCTTCAACAACGAATCGGGATTTATTTTTCTTGGCCAGCAGTTGTTATACAAGGATATCCAGACACTTCCAGCAGTGTCATAGCATACATACATCATTTACATCATACCATAACATATATGTCTATAGTACATTACCTAAGTGCATCATGTCATACATGCATACATAAAGCATAAACTAATGTTGTTATACAGAATGCTACCTTGTTTTCAGGTCAATTATCCAACAAACAATCTTATGATCTTTGGGACTGCTTTATTGTAACCTCAGGGTTACTTTATCCTCCTGATGAGCTTCTTATTACTTTGGGACTGCTTTATTGTAACCTCAGGGTTATTTTATCCTCCTGATAGCCTCTCGTGACTTCAAGACTGCTTTAGAGCTACTGATTGCTCTATCCTCCTGAAATCATCCTATTACTTCAAGACTGCTTTAGAGCTATTCATTGCTCTATCCTCATGAGGTCATATTACTACTTCAAGACTGCTTTAGAGCTATTCATTGCTCTATCCTCCTGAAGCCATCTAATTATTTCAAGACTGCTTTAGAGTTATCCATTGCTCTATCCTCCTGAAATTACATTATTATTTCAAGACTGCTTTAGAGCTATCCATTGCTCTATCCTCCTGAAATCATTACTTCAAGACTGCTTTAGAGCTATTGATTGCTCTATCCTCCTGAAATCATTACTTCAAGACTGCTTTAGAGCTATTGATTGCTCTATCCTCCTGAAGACATATCACATTATTATTTCAAGACTGCTTTAGAGCTGTTGATTGCTCTATCCTACTGAAGCCATTCTATTACTTCAAGACTGCTTTAGAGCTATTGATTGCTCTATCCTCCTGAAGCCATTATTACTTCAAGACTGCTTTAGAGCTATTGATTGCTCTATCCTCCTGAGGTCAGATTTATCACTTCAAGACTGCTTTAGGGTTATCATTATTGATTGCTCTATCCTCATGAAGACATGCTGTTACATCAGTATTACTCCAGACTCCTGACAGTTCTCATTATACTACTGAAGAACTTTCCCCTAGTGGCATCTTTAAGCCCACTCAATCATGTTCAACCAACCATCAATATCACTCCATGCACTGGTGAGTGCAAATTTTTGGGCTTTTGTGTTCAATCCCCTTCAACCTTCCAGGTTACGACTGGCAAATATACCAATCTAACCCCTCAGGTTTCAGAAAATTGAACAGGGGCAGCTGTTGCACCCCAAAATTTGCCCTCACAATACAAGACTTTGTGTTCCAAGAAGGTTCACAAGGTTCACAAAATTCACAATTGGTCAGAAGAGTTGACAATTCCCTCAGACAATGCACCTCCTAAGCAGTGCATCCAAAACTAGGGTTTTGACTTTAATCAGGCTAAATGGACTTCAAATACTTCAAGTGAGCTTCATAACATCTTATATGTGTATAAGAACCCCCATGTCAAGTTTCAAGACTTTTCTCAAAAGTTTGCTCAGTCAGATGATCAGATAAGTCAAAAGCAGTCAATGCAGTTAAAAGGTCAAACTGAGGTCAACTGTGGTCAAACCAAAGTCAAACTTCATGATTTTTTTTTTGCCAACATCAAAGAGAGGTTGGGTGAGAAATATTATCATAATAACTGTAATACCCCAAATTTTGCCCTAAGATTTGTCGTCGCATTTCATTGCATTTAATCAATTACTAACAAATTTGTGTAGTCGTTTGACTTTTTGCAGGTAAATATCATATGGCATGCATTTTTTTTCTAAAAAGTAAAAATGGCACAATTGGCAGGAGGACATGTGTAAGGAGTTATGAGTGTGAGAGGTTGAGAGTTCGAATCTCACCTTTGTCATTTTTTTTTTGTTTTTTATTATTTTTACTCTAAATTTTTCTATCTTTCATTAAAAAAATAACAAAAATAGTTTTTTATTATTATTTAATTATTATTTTCGTATTTTAATTAAATCATTTTTTAAAATATTATTTTTTTCACTTTTTTCTAAATTATTCATAAAAATATCCAAAAAATCATAAAATAAAAAATATTGAAAAAAATTTTGTTCTTTTTATAATATTTTTTATTTTAGGAATCAATAGGATTATTAGTTTTTATTTTAAGTTTATTTTAATTATTTTAAATTATTTAAATTTTATTTTTTCTTAACTAATTATTTAGTTTGGGCTTTAAAATGGGCTTTAGGGACATTATTGACAATTTGGTGTTAACCCTAATTTGTTCCCTATATATACATGTGTTGCCTTGTTGGAAAAGGGGGGAGAAGGAAAAAACCTAAGAGGAGTGAGTGTCGTTTGCCGTTATTTAGTTTTCTTCTTCATCCATTACTATTGTTTCTTTTTCTTCATCATTTACCGTTATTTCTTTCCCTTCATCTATTACTGTTGTTTCTTTCTCTTCATCTTTTACCGTTATTTCTTTTTCTTCATCTATTACCGTTATTTCTTTTTCTTTATCTATTACTGTTACGTTTATATATATATATATAATTTTTAAATTGTTAGAGTTTATATATATAAGATTTTTGATCGAATTATGTCGATACGATGTTTGCACATTTGTGTGCATGACGCGTGACATTTGTGTTAGTTCGATCTGGTTGCGATGATCGCATTTTTGTGTGAGCAATAATACTATTTTTTGCTTAATTTCTTTTTCTTTGCGATAAATTTTGTTTCGTCCGATTTAGATCTGGTTGCGATGAGCGCATTTCTGCGTTAGCAACATTGTTGGGTTATTTGGCACATTTAAAATTCATTATTGCTTTATTATTATTATTATTATTATTATTATTATTATTATTATTATTATTATTATTATTATTATTATTATTATTATTATTATTATTATTATCATTATTTATTATTATTATCATTATTATCATTATTATTACCATTATTATTATTATTGTTATCATTAATTTATTAAAATTTGTTATAATATAAAAATCTGTTTTTTTAAAATAAATAACATTAACATCTTTTCCAAATTAATATGAAAACCTATTATTTTTAAGAAAAACTTTTTTTTAGATAAATTTAAAATAATAACTAAAATCCTTTTTTAAAATAATAACTAGAACCGTTATTTATTTTATTTTATTATTGTTCAATTCAAATTTCATTATCATATTGTATCTGCTCCTCTCATGTAACCTCGCGAACTTAACAATCGCTCTTTAAATTCTGCCTTTAAATTTCTGCTTGCATGGTTTAAATTATGACATTATCTCTCTGTTTGCATGATTCAATTATCTCACGCGTTTACTATTATTTCTGTCACATTGCACACATCCGAAGGTTAGGTCTAACTGTTTGGCCGCCGCGCCAATAGTCCGTAAAACTTCACGCATTCAATTTCAAATCCTCAAAACTACAAACTACAAACCCTAATTTTCACAAATGCCTCGCCGCAGGCAAAATTACAATTTTACCCTTAGCATTAGGTCAAAGAGCCGCCGCGCTCATTTTAGGGTTTCCCGTCGCGGAATCCCTAACCTAATTTAACCCTAATTATAACTTAACAATTCAACGTAGAGATTTGGAGTTTCTACACTCCGCGTAAGCGTGTCCTTAAGATGCGTTTATTCCCCTTGAGACCTTGACCACAGTCAAGAAGTCTCTAACCTCCCTTTTGAGGGGAACTACGATTACTCTGATTCCACTCCCGTAAGGATACGTAGGCACAAGATGCGATGTCTTGCCGAGTAAACTTAGAATTAACCCCCTTTATTATTTATTATTGCTTATTTATATTTTATTTATCTTTGCTATTTAATTATTTTGCTTATTATTTTGTAATTGTTTCTTGGATGTAAAGTTGTTTAATTATTTAATTATTATTATGGTTAGTAATTAGGGAGTGTAACAACATGTATGTAATATTAAAATAAATTTAGATCACTTTTAAATAAAGATAATTAAAATAAACACGTCACACACGTAAGTCGATTTTAATCGCCGTCTCACTTCCTAAGGATATCCCTCAAGTTGCCTACGAATAATGGTTAAGTGGGGTGTATAAAGCAAGTCCCTCAAATAAAAAAAATCATCAAAGTCCCTTATGGTTGCCTTTACGAATCAAGTCCCTTTCGAAAAATGATGATGGTCCCTTATATGTGCTTATTACATCCCACAATGGCCTTCAAAGTCAAATTGTCCCTCACATACCCCTTAACATCCAAAGTAAGGACTACCTACTCCACTATAGTAGGGATAGTCTTACTAAAGGAAAGAATGAAGAATAAGAAAGACCTTTAAACATTAGGGTAGGTTACTCCTAGGTGCTTGCTCACTTCAAAATTGTTTCGCACTTAAACAAATTTTCAACAAGTTTTCAAACAAGTTTTTAACACATCCTTACATGGATTATTTATTAACTATTCTGAAAATTTTCTATTCACACACTACAATTTCAAAACAATTCAAAAGTGAGCTTAAGTACCTAAGAGCCCATGGATAACCATGGATGAAAAGGATGCTAATACCTTCCCTTTTCATAACCTACCCCCCGGACCCAAAATATTCTCTAAGGTCTTTTCTGTTCTTTTATAACCTTTCCTTATGGATAAAATAAAAGTCGGTGGCGACTCTTGCTATCCGCAACATTGTTTAAAGTCAGTTCACCGGGTTACAATCGTGTTCATCTTATCCTGTGGATTTATGGTCGAGATATGCAGTGATCGTGTTCGTCCTATTACGTGGTTTTGTTTGTGACACAAAGCACGCGGTGATCGTGTTCCTCCTATCAAGAGGGTTGTGGCGCAAGGCACGCAGTGATCGTGTTCATCTTATCCTGTAGATTTGTGGTCAAGATACGCAGTGATCGTGTTCATCCTATTACGTGGTTTTGTTTGTGACACAAAGCACGCAGTGATCGTGTCCCTCCTGAGGGTTTGTCGCGTAAGGCACGCAGTGATCGTGTTCCTCCTGTCATGAGGATTGGTGGTATAAGGCACGCAGTGATCGTGTTCGTCCTGACATATGCCCCCTAGCGGAGTTGCTTGGTTAAGTTTCTCTTCGCCCCAGCCGAGTCTTTCTCAGGCTGCTGTTGTGTCAGCATTGGAAGATGTCATAGTGCAGATTTTTGGGTGATTACCCGCAGTTTCCCCAGTAGAGTTTTGTCTCCTCAGCAAGGTTGCATGCGCAAGTTATATTCATCAGCAGGGTGTTCTTCGACGAGTTGCTTGGTTAAGTTCCTCGTATCCCCCAACAGAGTTTTCCTCACCGAGTTGCTTGGTTAAGTTACTCGTCTCCTCCAGCAGGATGTTCTTCAGATGGCTGTCATGTCGGTATGTGAAGATCTGGAATTTGTTACCTATGGTCAGAATAGGTGTGTGACGGCCGTCGTCAGATTATCCCCTCAGTGTTGCTTGGTTAAGTTTCTCTTTTCCCCGCAGAGTTGCCCGTTCGAGTCTTCGGATGATATATGCCTCGCTGTTTAGAGTTTGCTCGTTTCTTCGGATACGAAAGGTTGATAAGTGAAATCAACGGTGTCTCGCTGTTTAGCGTTTGCTCGTTTCTTCGGATACGAAAGGTTGATAAGTGAAATCAACATTGTCTCGCTGTTTAGCGTTTGCTCGTTTCTTCGGATACGAAAGATTGATAAGTGAAATCAACATTGTCTCGCTGTTTAGCGTTTGCTCGTGTCTTCGGATGATACATTGCCTCGCTGTTTAGCGTTTGCTCGTGTCTTCGGATACGAAAGGTTGATAAGTGAAATCAACGGTGTCTCGCTGTTTAGCGTTTGCTCATTTCTTCGGATACGAAAGGTTGATAAGTGAAATCAACATTATCTCACTGTTTAGCGTTTGCTCATTTCTTCAGATACGAAAGGTTGATAAGTGAAATCAACATTATCTCGCTTTGGTAAGTGTTTGCTCGTTTCTCCGTGAACGGAAGGTTGATAAGTGAAGTCAACAATTCCTCGCTGGTTAGCGTTTGAAAGGTTGATAAGTGAAATCAACAATTTCTCACTGTTTAGTGTATGCTCACTTCTTCGGAATGGGATGGTCTATGGACAATATCAGAATAGTTCATAAACAGATTGATGGATGAGTGTTTAGTTGTTGCCGTGACAACGGAAGTCAGTTCCTTGGATGGTTCTCCCCAAGCAGTTGTGTACGCAATTTATTTTTGCGGTTGGCAAATTTCCGGGTTATTGGCATTCAACCATCTCGTACCTCGATTGTCTGAAGGCCGTTCGCTCTTCATCCAGTCGGGTCCAAGCCGTTTGAATAGGGGCAGCTGTTGCACCCTAAAATTTGACCAACCGGTTCCCATATCTGGCTTATGGTTTGATTCATTTTCGCATTCGCATTCGCATACTACATGCATTACATTTTTTAACAGGCAGATGATATCAGAATTACAGCTTGGTTTTCACCCATTAGACGTTTCGGATTAGTCCAGATAATCAGGGTTCTATTTTCGGGAAATTGCGCGCCTCTCGGCATTTTTAGTATACACTGTGTTTTTCAGGATATTTGTGATGTCCGGGGTTTATCAGTTACTCCAGTCTGGCCTCGTGCTCCCTTTTGATTGAGTTTAACTGCTTTAATAGCCTTTTCTTGAATTAACTGCCTTCACAGTTCCTCTAGTTTTTTAAAATAGTTTTATTTGTTTTCTAGAATTTTAAATAGGTAGTTCTTTTAGGATATTAGAATATATGCCCTTTTAATAAATAGATTAGTATAGAATTTCAATAGATTTTAAATAGTCCTTTAGTTTTTTTTAATAGGATGAATAGTTTTAGAAATATATAGGATTTATTTTAATAGATTTTAGGGGTTTTAAATTGTTTTTAGAATATTATAGTTTTTTTAATAGATATTAAATATGGTTATTAGTTTTAAACCATTTTAGAGTTTAATTTCTGTTTTAGATTTTAATAACAGTTTTTCTGTATATTAATTTTTTAGAAATTGATTAGTGGATAGAATATTAAATTTTGTTTTTTACGTTGGATTTAGGCATCTTTAGGTTTTTTTTACTTAGTCAGCATTAATCACTTCTTATTAATCCATTTAATAGTCCATTAACCATGTATTCCATTCATTAGTCCATCAATCTTTTCGTTTTAATTAATTCATCATTAATCATTCAGTCATTATCAGGCCATTAATCTATTAACCACATCTTAATTCACGTTTTGAGCATGCTAACTGTGTTTAGTCCTCAGGATTTAGTGCTAATCATCATCTAACAGTCCAATAATTATGCATTGATCACGTTTTGGTTTAGTGGGCAAGTCAAAGTCCAAGTCCGTGGGAGGCCCAGAAATTGCCACATGTCCTATAAAGAGTGATGCCACATGTTCGTTTTTCCTTCTTCCCCCACACCTTGCCAAGTTTCACACGCCACTCTCTCTCTGCGCCAGCACACCAGACGCGTGCCTTCACCTCTTCTCTCTCCCATCCACGCGTCCTTCTCTCAACCCTCTCCGTGACACCTGGATCCCACTCACTCCCCTCCATCGCCGACCATGCAACCGCCCATCGGACCACCCTCCGCCACCGTAACCGTCGCCGGACTTCATTAGTTTCGTCGGAAACTGCAAATTCGCCAGAGATTCATCCAAACACTCCGATCTTCTCGTCTACCTTCATCCAGGCCTTCATCGGAGAATTCCTACCATCGCCGAAAAGTTCACCGGGACCTTCATACGTCTTCTCCAAAAAATCAAGACTAGATCTTCATCTTAGGTGTTCATCCAGAGATCTCCTTGCAAGAACTTCATAAAGTTCATCGCCTACACCGGATTCACATCAGTTCGTTGGGGCTTCACCAGATCTTCTTCAAACGAGCAAGAACACTCACATTTTTTTCGTCTTCATTTTTCTTCCGTTTCCAGATTTTTGAAAGCCCTCCGTAGAAGCTTCGTCATCAACGTCGTCTTCGAGAATATTTCCAGGATCTTCATCCTCCAAGAGCGTTGTTGCGTATTGCTTTTCCAGATCTCCTTCAGGATTCTCGCTCAGAGCCATCTTCAGCGTAGATCTTCAATCATCCTCAGAAGACCTTCAAAGCTCCCAGGTCGTCTTCAGACATCGTCCGGTTTGTTGATCTTCAAGAATCTACGAAGAACTCTCCAGAAGGCTTCCAGAACTCCTCGAGCTTGCTCCATATCCAGGTGCGTTCACTTGATTCCGTTCGCTTTATTCTTTCTGATTGCTAGGTTAGTTCTATCTTGATTCAAGCAGATTTAGGTTGATAAGGCCGTGGTGTAGTTTGTTTTCGTTTCAGAGAGTGGATTAAAGTGAGATTGATGGGTGATTTCATGAAGGTTTGTTAGGGTTTGGGAAGCATTTGTGAAATGTTTGAGAGGATTTTTCAGAGAAATGTGAGAGAGAGTTTGAGAGGAAACGGCGCTAGGGTTTCCTTATGTGAACAGTAGGCGAAAATTGAAAGAATGAGGTGGTTTTGTTAGAGGATAGTTGGGTTAGGGTTTGATCAGACCTGGGCCCAATATGAATTGCTGGCTTACCCCCTCTTTACTCGTCCTACTCCCCCTTGGATGTGTAATACTGAATGTGTTGAAACGGGCTTAATAGGCAATTGCTATTCGCACCCCCGTTTGCAGTGATTCCTGTGTGCTGTTTAGTTCTGTTGCCATGATCCCTTAGGAGCTCTAACTTCTCTGCTGTGGAGGAGTTATGATAGACGTTAGGTTGGTTAACCAGGCATGATAACATTAGGTAGATTCCCCTTTCCAACCATAGTTTTAGGGTGTCTCTTTCCTTATCTCAAAACAACATAAAAACACTTAATAAGGGATAAAACATAAGTGAATTCATTTCTTCCGTAAAAGACTTGAAAACAAACATCAACCCTTTTTGTCCTCCTGGACTGTGAAAACCCTTGGTTAAGGGGAATTGTCCCATAAAAAACACTTGAACAGCTTGTGTCGTGTGTAGCCCGAACTACGTTTGCTCTGATCTTCCATGCCGTGTAGAAGTACGTAGGCACAGGATGCGATGTCCTGGCGAGCAACCTTCCCCCCGTCTAGACGTAGGTAGTCGAACTACGTTGACTCTGACTTTCCCATTGCACGAGGGAGTACGTAGGCCCAGAACAGCGTATGTTCTGTCGAGTCTGGTCCTTTTCTTTTCCTTTTCAGACTGACCACTAGCGTAGATAGATAAACACACCCTTTTCCTTATAAACACCAAGCGTGGATCCCGTCGAGTACGACAGACGTGAGGGGTGCTAATACCTTCCCCTTGCGTAACCGACTCCCGAACCCAGGTTTTGGTTGCGATGACCATACCTTTCCCGCTTTTGCGAGGTTTACTTCGAGCGTTTCCTTTCCCTCCTGTGGGATAAATAATGCACGGTGGCGACTCTTCTGTCAAGCCGGCGCCGATTTTCGCAGTAGCGACAATCCTATAAGAAGATTATCTCTTTTTATCCCCATTCGAAGAGTTTTCAAGACATTACGAGTACCGGTTGAGAAAAATCCACAAGCCAACCAGTGTCAAACACTTGTCTGTACACTTTTGTATTTTAGAATTATCGTTGTTATTGCCTAAAAATCTTTCTCATTATATTCGTTAAGGTATTCCTATAATCATTAATATCAAAATGTCATATATCCTAAAGTTTGTGTCAATTGGGAGACGCTTCAGCGCTCCCAGCGTGATGAGTGATCAGTGCATATTTATGCACTTGCTCCTATATTTTTACTTAGGCATTTCTTTACTTTATCATGATTATTTTTATGTTTTATTTTGTTTTTATATTTTATTTTATTTATGGCTTAATTTGATTTCCGCACTTATTTTTCAGCTTTAGCAGTCTGCACGGAAACGATCATAACTGGAGTTCCGGAAATCCGTTTGAGGCGTTCTAAAAATCGCCGGAAAGCTAAGAGAGAGCGCTACGACTATCGTGTTGGAGTCGAAGTTAGATTCGGAGCCGAAAATTCCAGAATTCCGTTTGAAGTTACTGCATTAGAATTTTATTTTAGTGTTGGGTCATGTATTCGACCTGAGTTATGTTTTCGACCCAGTTTGGTTATGACCCGAATTTTGCTTTCTATTTAAAGGAAAAATACTCGTGTTACTGTTCACCTAGTTACATTTTCACGAAAAATACATTCGGAGCTTTGAGAGAACCATGGAGAGCTAATTCCTTAGAGTCATTCTGTTGTAATCGCGTTTCAACGCTTTGAGGATTTTACTTTATCAATCTAATTCGTTTCTCTTTAAACACTATTCTATGAATTACTTTTGCTTAATTTGTTAGTTTATAGAATTGTTTTGATTAAATTCGTATGATTGCATCCTTAGCTTTTATTCGTCGTTACGTCGCTTTGTCGTTAATTCGCGTTTATAATTCGTGTTTGCTTAATTCACGAAAACTTAATCCGTTTGCTTAATTTGGAATATAGGATTGTTAATCTAGTTTATGTCTTTTGGACTTGTTAATTGTCATAGGAATCGAATAGAGATCGAAATCGCTTAGGAAATTGGTAAGGTAGAAACCCTTGATAAGCCGGAACCGAAAATAGTAGATTGACTTATTTTAATAATCACTTATTTTAACTGCTTAATAGCATTTTCTTTATTTATCCGATCAAAAACCAAACCAACTCCCCCTCCATTTCGAATTTGGTAGATTAATCACATAAAAGAATCCTTGAGACGATATCCGAGTTGAATTGTCGCTGTATTACGTTTTCATCAAAAACACTCGTTTTGATCCGCGCGCGACAACAGATCAATGAGCTAGGCCCTCCACGACGGAGAGATGAATTGGGCCGACCCCGTGTGATGAGCGGGACAGAGCAATATATATATATATATATATATATATATATATATATATATATATATATATATATATATATATATATATATATATATATATATATATATATATATATATATATATATATATATATATATATATATATATATATATATATATATATATATATATATATATATATATATATATATATATATATATATATATATATATATATATATATATATATATATATATATATATATATATATATATATATATATATATATATATATATATATATATATATATATATATATATATATATATATATATATATATATATATATATATATATATATATATATATATATATATATATATATATAAGAATCTTAATCGGATGAGTAAGTAAATAAAATAATTAATTATATTTAATAATTAATTATTTAATTGAATATGTGCTTAAATATAAGTGGATGTCAAGATAATCCATTTCGAAATAAAGAGAATTCCAAAAGATTATCATTCTATATATAGGCTATGATCTCAAATATGTCATCCTATAAGAAGATTATCTCTTTTTATCCCCATTCGAAGAGTTTTCAAGACATTACGAGTACCGGTTGAGAAAAATCCACAAGCCAACCAGTGTCAAACACTTGTCTGTACACTTTTGTATTTTAGAATTATCGTTGTCATTGTCTAAAAATCTTTGTCATTATATTCGTTAAGGTATTCCTATAATCATTAATATCAAAATGTCATAGATCCTAAGGTTTGTGTCCAGGGGGAGACGCTTAAGCGCTCCCAGCGTGATGAGTGATCAGTGCATATTTATGCACTTTCTCCTATATTTTTACTTAGGCATTTCTTTACTTTATCTTGATTATTTTTATGTTTTATTTTGTTTTTATATTTTATTTTATTTTTGGCCTAATTTGATTTCCGCACTTATTTTTCAGCTTTAGCAGTCTGCACGGAAACGATCATAACTGGAGTTCCGGAAATCCGTTTGAGGCGTTCTAAAAATCGCCGGAAAGCTAACATAGAGAGCTACGACTTTCGTGTTGAAGTCGAAGTCAGATTCGGAGCCCAAAATTCCAGATTTCCGTTTGAAGTTACTGCATTAGAATTTTATTTTAGTGTTGGGTCATGTATTGGGCCTGGGTTATGTTTTCGACCCAGTTGGGTTATGACCCGAATTTGCTTTCTTTTTAAGGGAAAAATACGCGTGTTACTGTTCACCTAGTTACATTTTCACGAAAAATACATTCGGAGCTTCGAGAGAAACATGGAGAGCTAATTCCTTAGAGTCATTCTGCTGTAATCGCGTTCCAACGCTTTGAGGTTTTTACTTTATCAATCTAATTCGTTTCTCTTTAAACACTATTCTATGAATTGCTTTTACTTAATCTGTTAGTTTATAGAATTTTTTTGATTAAATTCGTATAATTGCATCCTTAGCTTTTATTCGTCGTTACTTCGCTTTGTCGTTAATTCGCGTTTATAATTCGTGTTTGCTTAATTCACGAAAACTTAATCCGTTTGCTTAATTTGGAATATAGGATTGTTAATCTAGTTTATGTCTTTTGGGCTTGTTAATTGACATAGAAATCGAATAGAGATCGAAATCCCTTAGGAAATTGGTAAGGTAGAAACCCGTGATAAGCCGGAACCAAAAACAGTAGATTGACTTATTTTGATAATCACTTATTTTAACCGCTTAATTGCATTTTCTTTATTTATCCGATCAGAAACCAAACCAACTCCCCCTCCATTTCGAATTTGGTAGATTAATCACATAAAAGAATCCTTGAGACGATATCCGAGTTGAATTGTCGCTGTATTACGTTTTCATCAAAAACACTCGTTTTGATCCGCGCGCGACAACTGATCGATGAGCTAGGCCCTCCACGACGGAGAGATGGATTGGGCCGACCCCGTGTGATGAGCGGGACAGAGAAATATATATATATATATATATATATAAGAATCTTAATCGGTTGAGTAAGTAAATAAAATAATTAATTATATTTAATAATTAATTATTTAATTGAATATGTGCTTAAATATAAGTGGATGTCAAGATAATCCATTTCAAAATAATGAGAATTCTAAATGATTATCATTCTATATATAGGCTATGATCTCAAATATATCATCCTATAAGAAGATTATCTCTTTTTATCCCAATTCGAAGAGTTTTCAAGACATTACGAGTACCGGTTGAGAAAAATCCACAAGCCAACCAGTGTCAAACACTTGTCTGTACACTTTTGTATTTTAGAATTATTGTTGCCATTGTCTAAAAATCTTTCTCATTATATTCGTTAAGGTATTCCTATAATCATTAATATCAAAATGTCATAGATCCTAAGGTTTATGTCCATGGGGAGACGCTTAAGCGCTCCCAGCGTGATGAGTGATCAGTGCATCTTTATGCACTTTCTCCTATATTTTTACTTAGGCATTTCTTTACTTTATCTTGATTATTTTTATGTTTTATTTTGTTTTTATATTTTAACTCATTTTTGGCTTAATTTGATTTCCGCACTTATTTTTCAACTTTAGCAGTCTGCACGGAAACGATCATAACTGGAGTTCTGGAAATCCGTTTGAGGCGTTCTAAAATTCGCCGGAAAGCTAAGAGAGAGAGCTACGACTTTCGTGTTGGAGTCGAAGTCAGATTCGGAGCCTAAAATTCCAGAATTCCGTTTGAAGTTACTGCATTAGAATTTTATTTTAGTGTTGGGTCATGTATTGGGCCTGGGTTATGTTTTCGACCCAGTTGGGTTATGACCCGAATTTGCTTTCTTTTTAAGGGAAAAATACGCGTGTTACTGTTCACCTAGTTACATTTTCACGAAAAATACATTCGGAGCTTCGAGAGAAACATGGAGAGCTAATTCCTTAGAGTCATTCTGCTGTAATCGCGTTCCAACGCTTTGAGGTTTTTACTTTATCAATCTAATTCGTTTCTCTTTAAACACTATTCTATGAATTGCTTTTGCTTAATCTTTTAGATTATAGAATTGTTTTGATTAAATTCGTATGATTGCATCCTTAGCTTTTATTCGTCGTTACGTCGCTTTGTCGTTAATTCGCGTTTATAATTCGTGTTTGCTTAATTCACGAAAACTTAATCCGTTTGCTTGATTTGGAATATAGGATTGTTAATCTAGTTTATGTCTTTTGCGCTTGTTAGTTGACATAGGAATCGAATAGAGATCGAAATCGCTTAGGAAATTGGTAAGGTAGAAACCCGTGATAAGCCGGAACCGAAAACAGTAGATTGACTTATTTTGATAATCACTTATTTTAACCGCTTAATTGCATTTTCTTTATTTATCCGATCAGAAACCAAACCAACTCCCCCTCCATTTCGAATTTGGTAGATTAATCACATAAAAGAATCCTTGAGACGATATCCGAGTTGAATTGTCGTTGTATTACGTTTTCATCAAAAACACTCGTTTTGATCCGCGCGCGACAACTGATCATTGAGCTAGGCCCTCCACGACGGAGAGATGGATTGGGCCGACCCCGTGTGATGAGCGGGACAGAGCAATATATATATATATATATATATTTATATATATATATATATTATATATATATATATATATATATATATATATATATATATATATATATATATATATATATATATATATATATATATATATATATATATATATATATATATATATATATATATATATATATATATATATATATATATATATATATATATATATATATATATATATATATATATATAATATATATATATATATATATATATTTATATATATATATATATATATTATATATATATATATATATATATATATATATATATATATATATATATATATATATATATATATATATATATATATATATATATATATATATATATATATATATATATATATATATATATATATATATATATATATATATATATATATATATATATTATATATATATATATATATATATATATATATATATATATATATATATATATATATAAGAATCTTAATCGGTTGAGTAAGTAAATAAAATAATTAATTATATTTAATAATTAATTATTTAATTGAATATGTGCTTAAATATAAGTGGATGTTAAGATAATCCATTTCGAAATAATAGGACTTCTAAATGATTATCATTCTATATATAGGCTATGATCTCAAATATATCGTCCTATAAGAAGATTATCTCTTTTTATCCCCTTTCGAAGAGTTTTCAAGACATTACGAGTACCGGTTGAGAAAAATCCACAAGCCAACCAGTGTCAAACACTTGTATGTACACTTTTGTATTTTAGAATTATCATTGTCATTGTCTAAAAATCTTTCTCATTATATTCGTTAAGGTATTCCTATAATCATTAATATCAAAATGTCATAGATCCTAAGGTTTGTGTCAATGGGGAGACGCTTAAGCGCTCCCAGCATGATGAGTGATCAATGCATATTTATACACTTTCTCCTATATTTTTAATTAGGCATTTCTTTACTTCATCTTGATTATTTTTATATTTTATTTTGTTTTTATATTTTATTTTATTTTTGGCTTAATTTGATTTCCGCACTTATTTTTCAGCTTTAGCAGTCTGCACGGAAACGATCATAACTGGAGTTCCGGAAATCCGTTTGAGGCGTTCTAAAAATCTCCGGAAAGCTAAGAAAGAGAGCTACGACTTTCGAGTTGGAGTCGAAGTCAGATTCGGAGCCCAAAATTCCATAATTCCGTTTGAAGTTACTGCATTAGAATTTTATTTTAGTGTTGGGTCATGTATTGGGCCTGGGTTATGTTTTCGACCCAGTTGGCTTATGACCCGAATTTGCTTTCTTTTTAAGGGAAAAATATGCGTGTTACTGTTCACCTAGTTACATTTTCACGAAAAATACATTCGGAGCTGCGAGAGAAACATGGAGAGCTAATTCCTTAGAGTTAGTCCGCTGTAATCGCGTTCCAACGCTTTGAGGTTTTTACTTTATCAATCTAATTCGTTTCTCTTTAAACACTATTCTATGAATTGCTTTTGCTTAATCTGTTAGTTTATAGAATTGTTTTGATTAAATTCGTATGATTGCATCCTTAGCTTTTATTCGTCGTTACGTCGCTTTGTCGTTCATTCGCGTTTATAATTCGTGTTTGCTTAATTCACGAAAACTTAATCCGTTTGCTTAATTTGGAATATAGGATTGTTAATCTAGTTTATGTCTTTTGCGCTTGTTAATTGACATAGGAATCGA
>OZ012739.1:328446879-328486520 GCA_963859935.3 Lathyrus sativus
TTCAAATGCGCTACGTACTCGAAAGTAAAGTTGGAGAAATTAAGGAAGAATGGTGTCAATTTATGATTGAGTTAAGAATTCTATAATGTATATTGGATTTGTAATTATGTGTAAATTGTATTTGTATATTGTATATTGTATATTGTATATTGTATAATGTACAATGTTTAAATTATGTGTAAATTATACTTGAGGTAATTATGTGTAAATTGCAAAGTGTTATTGTATAATGTACAATGTTTAGTTATATTGTGTTGAATTAAAGGCCAAGTGTTTGAATTACAATGTTTAAAGGATAAGTTATATTAAGGCCTGAATTATAAGCAGGGAATTTAATTGTTATAAGCAGGTTTGTCTAAAAATATAAAAAAATGTGATTTTTCAAAAAAAAAATTTTAAAAAACGTGAAGTATAGACAACGCTTTTACAAGAAAGCGCTGCTAAAGGGAGAAAAATAGGATAAAAAAGCGCTGCTATAGGTTAGAAAGGAGGGGTCTAAGAAAGCGCTTTAAAAAAGCGCTGCTAAAGGGTGGTCTACAAAAGCGCTTTCATAAAGCGCTGCTACAGGGGGGGAGGGGGAGGAGAATAGGCAGCGCTTTGAAAGCGCTGCTAAAGGGGGTAAAAAAGCGCTGCTAAAAAGTGATACCTTTAGCAGCGCTTTTTCCATAAAAAAAAGCGCTGCCTTTACCTTTAGCACCGCTTTAAAGCGCTGCTAAAGGTCAAAAAAAGCGCTGCTAAAGGCCATTTTTGGCATAGTGATATATATATATATATGATATATATATATATATATATATATATATATATATATATATATATATATATATATATATATATATATATATATATATATATATATATATATAAATATATATATATATATATATATATATATATATATATAATATATATATATATATATATATATATATATATATATATCTATATATATATATATATATATATATAATATATATATATATATATATATATATATACTATATATATATATTATATATATATATATATATATATATATAATATATATATATATATATATATATTGCTCTGTCCCGCTCATCACACGGGGTCGGCCCAATCTATCTCTCCGTCGTGGAGGGCCTAGCTCATTGATCAGTTGTCGCTCGCGGATCAAAACGAGTGTTTTTGATGAAAACGTAATACAGCGACAATTCAACTCGGATATCGTCTCAAGGATTCTTTTATGTGATTAATCTACCAAATTTGAAATGGAGGGGAGTTGGTTTGGTTTCTGATCGGATAAATAAAGAAAATGCAATTAAGCGGTTAAAAAAAGTGATTATCAAAATAAGTCAATCTACTGTTTTCGGTTCCGGCTTATCACGGGTTTCTACCTTACCAATTTCCTAAGCGATTTCGATCTCTATTCGATTCCTATGTCAATTTACAAGCGCAAAAGACATAAACTAGATTAACAATCCTATATTCCAAATTAAGCAAACGGATTAAGTTTTCGTGAATTAAGCAAACACGAATTATAAACGCGAATTAACGACAAAGCGACGTAACGGCGAATAAAAGCTAAGGATGCAATCATACGAATTTAATCAAAACAATTCTATAAACTAACAGATTAAGCAAAAGCAATTCATAGAATAGTGTTTAAAGAGAAACGAATTAGATTGATAAAGTAAAAACCTCAAGCGTTGGAACGCGAATACAGCAGAATGACTCTAAGGAATTAGCTCTCCATGGTTCTCTCAAAGCTCTCGAATCTATTTTTCGTGAAAATGTAACTAGGTGAACAGTAACACGAGTATTTTTCCTTTAAAAAAGAAAGCAAATTCGGGTCATAACCCAACTGGTCGAAAACATAACCCAGGCCCAATACATGACCCAACACTAAAATAAAATTCTAATGCAGAGTAACTTCAAACGGAATTCTGGAATTTGGGCTCCGTATCTGACTTCGACTCCAACACTAAAGTCGTAGCTCTCTCTCTTAGCTTTCCGGCGAATTTTAGAACGCCTCAAACGGTTTTCGGACTCCAGTTATGATCGTTTCCGTGCAAACTGCTAAAGCTGAAAAATAAGTGCGGAAATCTAATTAAGCCAAAATAAAATAAAATATAAAAACAAAAATAAAACATAAAATAATCAAGATAAAGTAAAGAAATGTCTAAGCTATAAAATATAGGAGAAAGTGCATAAATATGCACTGAATCATCATGATACGGTGGAGCGCTTAAGCGTATCTCCCCATGGACACAAACCTTAGCGCTCTATGACATTTTTGATATTAATGATTATAGGAATACCTTAACGAATATAATGAGAAAGATTTTTAGACAATGGCATCGATAATTCTAAATATAAAAGTGTAGCAGACAAGTGTTTGACACTGGTTGGCTTGTGGATTTTCTCAACCGGTACTCGTAATGTCTTGAAAACTCTCGAATGGGAATAAAAAGAGATAATCTTCTTATAGGATTATATATTTGTGATCATAGTCTATATATAGAATGATAATCATTTAGAATTCTCATATTTCGAAATGGATTATCTTGACATCCACTTATATTTAAGCACATATTCAATTAAATAATTAATTATTAAATATAATTAATTATTTTACTTACTTACTCAACCGATTAAGATTCTTATATATATATTATATATATATATATATATATTATATATATATATATATATATATATTAATATATATATATACTATATATATATTATATATATATATATATATATATATATATATATTTATATATATATATATATATAGTATATATAATATATATATATATATACTATATATATATATTATATATATATATATATATATATATAGTATATATACTATATATATATATTATATATATATATATATATATATTATATATATATATATAATATATGACTATATATATACTATAGATATATATATATATGGGATCGGCCCAATCCATCTCTCCGTCGTGGAGGGCCTAGCTCATTGATCAGGTTGTCGCTCGCGGATCAAAACGAGTGTTTTTGATGAAAACGTAATACAACGACAATTTAACTCAGATATCGTCTCAAGGATTCTTTTATCTGATTAATCTACCAAATTCGAAATGGAGGGGGAGTTGGTTTGGTTTCTGATCGGATAAATAAAGAAAATTGCAATTAAGCGGTTCAAATAAGTGATTATCAAAATAAGTCAATCTACTGTTTTCGGTTCCGGCTTATCGCGGGTTTCTACCTTACCAATTTCCTAAGCGATATTTCGGATCTCTATTCGATTCCTATGTCAATTAACAAGCGCAAAAGACATAAACTAGATAAACAATCCTATATTCCAAATTAAGCAAACAGATTAAGTTTTCGTGAATTAAGCAAACACGAATTATAAACGCGAATTAACGACAAAGCGACGTAACGATGAATAAAAGCTAAGGATGCAATCATACGAATTTAATCAAACAATTCTATAAACTAACAGATTAAGCAAAAGCAATTCATAGAATAGTGTTTAAAGAGAAACGAATTAGATTGATAAAGTAAAAACCTCAAAGCGTTGGAACGCGATTACAGCAGAATGACTCTAAGGAATTAGCTCTCCATGGTTTCTCTCAAACCTCCGAATGTATTTTTCGTGAAAATGTAACTAGGTGAACAGTAACACGAGTATTTTTCCTTTAAAAAGAAAACAAATTCGGGTCATAACCCAACTGGGTCGAAAACATAACCCAGGCCCAATACATGACCCAACACTATAATAAAATTCTAATGCAGTAACTTCTAAACGGAATTCTGGAATTTTGGGCTCCGTATCTGACTTCGACTCCAACACGAAAGTCGTAGCTCTCTCTCTTAGCTTTCCGGCGAATTTTAGAACGCCTCAAACGGATTTCCGGAACTCCAGTTATGATAGTTTCCGTGCAGACTGCTAAAAGCTGAAAAATAAGTGCGGAAATCAAATTAAGGCCAAAATAAAATAAATATAAAAACAAAATAAAACATAAAAATAATCAAGATAAAGTAAAGAAATGTCTAAGTAAAAATATAGGAGAAAGTGCATAAACATGCACTGAATCATCATCACGCTGGAAGCGCTTAAGCGTCTCCCCATGGACACAAACCTTAGGATCTATGACATTTTGATATTAATGATTATAGGAATACCTTAACGAATATAATGAGAAAGATTTTTAGACAATGGCAACGATAATTCTAAAATACAAAAGTGTACAGACAAGTGTTTGACACTGGTTGGCTTGTGGATTTTTTTCAACCGGTACTCGTAATGTCTTGAAAACTCTTCGAATGGGAATAAAAAGAGATAATCTTCTTATAGGATTATATATTTGTGATCATAGTCTATATATAGAATGATAATCATTTAGAATTCTCATTATTTCGAAATGGATTATCTTGACATCCACTTATATTTAAGCACATATTCAATTAAATAATTAATTATTAAATATAATTAATTATTTTATTTACTTACTCAACCGATTAAGATTCTTATATATATATTATATATATATATATATATATTATATATATTATATATATAAATATATATATATATAGTATATTATATATATATATATATATATATATACTATATTATATATCTATATAGCTATATATATATACTATATATATATATATATATACTATATATATATATTATATATATATATATATATATATATTATAATATATATATATATATAGTATACTATATATATATATATATATATATATATATATATATGTATGTATGTATGTATATATATATTGCTCTGTCCCGCTCATCACACGGGATCGGCCCAATCCATCTCTCCGTCGTGGAGGGCCTAGCTCATTGATCAGTTGTCGCTCGCGGATCAAAACGTGTGTTTTTGATGAAAACGTAATACAACGACAATTTAACTCAGATATCGTCTCAAGGATTCTTTTATGTGATTAATCTACCAAATTCGAAATGGAGGGGAGTTGGTTTGGTTTCTGATCGGATAAATAAAGAAAGATGCAATTAAGCGGTTAAAATAAGTGATTATCAAAATAAGTCAATCTACTGTTTTCGGTTCCGGCTTATCGCGGGTTTCTACCTTACCAATTTCCTAAGCGATTTCGATCTCTATTCGATTCCTATGTCAATTAACAAGCGCAAAAGACATAAACTAGATAAACAATCCTATATTCCAAATTAAGCAAACAGATTAAGTTTTCGTGAATTAAGCAAACACGAATTATAAACGCGAATTAACGACAAAGCGACGTAACGACGAATAAAAGCTAAGGATGCAATCATACGAATTTAATCAAAACAATTCTATAAACTAACAGATTAAGCAAAAGCAATTCATAGAATAGTGTTTAAAGAGAAACGAATTAGATTGATAAAGTAAAAACCTCAAAGCGTTGGAACGCGATTACAGCAGACTGACTCTAAGGAATTAGCTCTCCATGGTTCTCTCAAACCTCCGAATGTATTTTTTCGTGAAAATGTAACTAGGTGAACAGTAACACGAGTATTTTTCCTTTAAAAAGAAAACAAATTCGGGTCATAACCCAACTGGGTCGAAACATAACCCAGGCCCAATACATGACCCAACACTAAAATAAAATTCTAATGCAGTAACTTCAAACGGAATTCTGGAATTTTGGGCTCCGTATCTGACTTCGACTCCAACACGAAAGTCGTAAGCTCTCTCTCTTAGCTTTCCGGCGAATTTTAGAACGCCTCAAACGGATTTCCGGAACTCCAGTTATGATAGTTTCCGTGCAGACTGCTAAAGCTGAAAAATAAGTGCGGAAATCAAATTAAGCCAAAAATAAAATAAATAATAAAAACAAAATAAAACATAAAAATAATCAAGATTAAAGTAAAGAAATGTCTAAGTAAAAATATAGGAGAAAGTGCATAAACATGCACTGAATCATCATCACGCTGGAAGCGCTTAAGCGTCTCCCCATGGACACAAACCTTAGGATCTATTACATTTTGATATTAATGATTATAGGAATACCTTAACGAATATAATGAGAAAGATTTTTAGACAATGGCAACGATAATTCTAAAATACAAAAGTGTACAGACAAGTGTTTGACACTGGTTGGCTTGTGGATTTTTCTCAACCGGTCACGCGTAATGTCTTGAAAACTCTTCGAATGAGAATAAAAAGAGATAATCTTCTTATAGGATGATATATTTGTGATCATAGTCTATATCTATATATAGAATGATAATCATTTTGAATTCTCATTATTTCGAAATGGATTATCTTGACATCCACTTATATTTAAGCACATATTCAATTAAATAATTAATTATTAAATATAATTAATTATTTTATTTACTTACTCAACCGATTAAGATTCTTATATATATATATATATATAATATATCATATATATATATAATATATATATTATATATAGATATATATATATATATATATATATATATAATATTATATATATATGTATGTATATATATATATATATATTGCTCTGTCCCGCTCATCACACGGGGTCGGCCCAATCCATCTCTCCGTCGTGGAGGGCCTAGCTCATTGATCAGTTGTCGCTCCGCGGATCAAAACGAGTGTTTTTGATGAAAACGTAATACAACGACAATTTAACTCGGATATCGTCTCAAGGATTCTTTTATGTGATTAATCTACGAAATTCGAAATGGAGGGGGAGTTGGTTGGTTTCTGATCGGATAAATAAAGAAAATGCAATTAAGCGGTTAAAATAAGTGATTATCAAAATAAGTCAATCTACCTGTTTTCGGTTCTCGGCTTATCGCGGGTTTCTACCTTACCAATTTCCTAAGCGATTTCGATCTCTATTCGATTCCTATGTCAATTAACAAGCGCAAAAGACATAACTAGATAAACAATTCTATATTCCAAATTAAGCAAACGGATTAAGTTTTCGTGAATTAAGCAAACACGAATTATAAACGCGAATTAACGACAAAGCGACGTAACGACGAATAAAAGCTAGAGGATGCAATCATACGAATTTAATCAAAACAATTCTATAAACTAACAGATTAAGCAAAAGCAATTCATAGAATAGTGTTTAAAGAGAAACGAATTAGATTGATAAAGTAAAAACCTCAAAGCGTTGGAACGCGATTACAGCAGAATGACTCTAAGAATTAGCTCTCCATGGCTCTCTCAAACCTCCGAATGTATTTTTCGTGAAAAATGTAACTAGGTGAACAGTAACACGAGTATTTTTCCTTTAAAAAGAAAACAAATTCGGGTCATAACCCAACTGGGTCGAAAACATAACCCAGGCCCAATACATGACCCAACACTAAAATAAAATTCTAATGCAGTAACTTCAAACGGAATTCTGGAATTTTGGGCTCCGTATCTGACTTCGACTCCAACACGAAAGTCGTAGCTCTCTCTCTTAGCTTTCCGGCGAATTTTAGAACGCCTCAAACGGATTTCCGGAACTCCAGTTATGATAGTTTCCGTGCAGACTGCTAAAGCTGAAAAATAAGTGCGGAAATCAAATTAAGCCAAAAATAAAATAAAATATAAAAACAAAATAAAACATAAAAATAATCAAGATAAAGTAAAGAAATGTCTAAGTAAAAATATAGGAGAAAGTGCATAAACATGCACTGAATCATCATCACGCTGGAAGCGCATTAAGCGTCTCCCCATGGACACAAACCTTAGGATCTATTACATTTTGATATTAATGATTATAGGAATACCTTAACGAATATAATGAGAAAGATTTTTAGACAATGGCAACGATAATTCTAAAATACAAAAGTGTACAGACAAGTGTTTGACACTGGTTGGCTTGTGGATTTTTCTCAACCGGTACGCGTAATGTCTTGAAAACTCTTCGAATGAGACATAAAAAGAGATAATCTTCTTATAGGATGATATATTTGTGATCATAGTCTATATATAGAATGATAATCATTTTGAATTCTCATTATTCGAAATGGATTATCTTGACATCCACTTATATTTAAGCACATATTCAATTAAATAATTAATTATTAAATATAATTAATTATTTTATTTACTTACTCAACCGATTAAGATTCTTATATATATATATATATATATATATATATATATATATATATATATCTATATATATATATATATATATATATATATATATATAATATATATATATATATATGTATGTATATTATATATATATATTGCTCTGTCCCGCTCATCACACTGGGGTCGGTCCGAATCCATCTCTCCGTCGTGGAGGGCCTAGCTCATTGATCAGTTGTCGCTCGCGGATCAAAACGAGTGTTTTTGATGAAACGTAATACAACGACAATTTAACTCGGATATCGTCTCAAGGATTCTTTTATGTGATTAATCTACCAAATTCGAAATGGAGGGGGAGTTGGTTTGGTTTCTGATCGGATAAATAAAGAAAATGCAATTAAGCGGTTAAAATAAGTGATTAGTCAAAATAAGTCAATCTACTGTTTTCGGTTCCGGCTTATCGCGGTTTCTACCTTACCAATTTCCTAAGCGATTTCGATCTCTATTCGATTCCTATGTCAATTAACAAGCGCAAAAGACATAAACTAGATAAACAATTCTATATTCCAAATTAAGCAAACGGATTAAGTTTTCGTGAATTAAGCAAACACGAATTATAAACGCGAATTAACGACAAAGCGACGTAACGACGAATAAAAGCTAAGGATGCAATCATACGAATTTAATCAAAACAATTCTATAAACTAACAGATTAAGCAAAAGCAATTCATAGAATAGTGTTTAAAGAGAAACGAATTAGATTGATAAAGTAAAAACCTCAAAGCGTTGGAACGCGATTACAGCAGAATGACTCTAAGGAATTAGCTCTCCATGGCTCTCTCAAACCTCCGAATGTATTTTTCGTGAAAATGTAACTAGGTGAACAGTAACACGAGTATTTTTCCTTTAAAAAGAAAACAAATTCGGGTCATAACCCAACTGGGTCGAAAACATAACCCAGGCCCAATACATGACCCAACACTAAAATAAAATTCTAATGCAGTAACTTCAAACGGAATTCTGGAATTTTGGGCTCCGTATCTGACTTCGACTCCAACACGAAAGTCGTAGCTCTCTCTCTTAGCTTTCCGGCGAATTTTAGAACGCCTCAAACGGATTTCCGGAACTCCAGTTATGATAGTTTCCGTGCAGACTGCTAAGCTGAAAAATAAGTGCGGAAATCAAATTAAGCCAAAAATAAAATAAAATATAAAAACAAAATAAAACATAAAAATAATCAAGATAAAGTAAAGAAATGTCTAAGTAAAAATATAGGAGAAAGTGCATAAACATGCACTGAAATCATCATCACGCTGGAAGCGCTTAAGCGTCTCCCCATGGACACAAACCTTAGGATCTATTACATTTTGATATTAATGATCTATAGGAATACCTTAACGAATATAATGAGAAAGATTTTTAGACAATGGCAACGATAATTCTAAAATACAAAAGTGTACAGACAAGTGTTTGACACTGGTTGGCTTGTGGATTTTTCTCAACCGGTACGCGTAATGTCTTGAAAACTCTTCGAATGAGAATAAAAAGAGATAATCTTCTTATAGGATGATATATTTGTGATCATAGTCTATATATAGAATGATAATCATTTTGAATTCTCATTATTTCGAAATGGATTATCTTGACATCCACTTATATTTAAGCACATATTCAATTAAATAATTAATTATTAAATATAATTAATTATTTTATTTACTTACTCAACCGATTAAGAATTCTTATATATATATATTATATATAGTATATATATATATATATATATTATATTATATATATATATATATATATATATATATATATATTATATATATATATATATATATTGCTCTGTCCCGCTCATCACACGGGGTCGGCCCAATCCATCTCTCCGTCGTGGAGGGCCTAGCTCATTGATCAGTTGTCGCTCGCGGATCAAAACGAGTGTTTTGATGAAAACGTAATACAACGACAATTTAACTCGGATATCGTCTCAAGGATTCTTTTATGTGATTAATCTACCAAATTCGAAATGGAGGGGGAGTTGGTTTGGTTTCTGATCGGATAAATAAAGAAAATGCAATTAAGCGGTTAAAATAAGTGATTATCAAAATAAGTCAATCTACTGTTTTCGGTTCCGGCTTATCGCGGGTTTCTACCTTACCAATTTCCTAAGCGATTTCGATCTCTATTCGATTCCTATGTCAATTAACAAGCGCAAAAGACATAAACTAGATAAACAATTCTATATTCCAAATTAAGCAAACGGATTAAGTTTTCGTGAATTAAGCAAACACGAATTATAAACGCGAATTAACGACAAAGCGACGTAACGACGAATAAAAGCTAAGGATGCAATCATACGAATTTAATCAAAACAATTCTATAAACTAACAGATTAAGCAAAAGCAATTCATAGAATAGTGTTTAAAGAGAAACGAATTAGATTGATAAAGTAAAAACCTCAAAGCGTTGGAACGCGATTACAGCAGAATGACTCTAAGGAATTAGTTCTCCATGGCTCTCTCAAACCTCCGAATGTATTTTTCGTGAAAATGTAACTAGCGTGAACAGTAACACGAGTATTTTTCCTTTAAAAAGAAAACAAATTCGGGTCATAACCCAACTGGGTCGAAAACATAACCCAGGCCCAATACATGACCCAACACTAAAATAAAATTCTAATGCAGTAACTTCAAACGGAATTCTGGAATTTTGGGCTCCGTATCTGACTTCGACTCCAACACGAAAGTCGTAGCTCTCTCTCTTAGCTTTCCGGCGAATTTTAGAGACGCCTCAAACGGATTTCCGGAACTCCAGTTATGATAGTTTCCGTGCAGACTGCTAAAGCTGAAAAATAAGTGCGGAAATCAAATTAAGCCAAAAATAAAATAAAATATATAAAACAAAATAAAACATAAAAATAATCAAGATAAAGTAAAGAAATGTCTAAGTAAAAATATAGGAGAAAGTGCATAAACATGCACTGAATCATCATCACGCTGGAAGCGCTTAAGCGTCTCCCCATGGACACAAACCTTAGGATCTATGACATTTTGATATTAATGATTAGTAGGAATACCTTAACGAATATAATGAGAAAGATTTTTAGACAATGGCAACGATAATTCTAAAATACAAAAAGTGTACAGACAAGTGTTTGACACTGGTTGGCTTGTGGATTTTTCTCAACCGGTACTCGTAATGTCTTGAAAACTCTTCGAATGAGAATAAAAAGAGATAATCTTCTTATAGGATGATATATTTGTGATCATAGTCTATATATAGAATGATAATCATTTAGAATTCTCATTATTTCGAAATGGATTATCTTGACATCCACTTATATTTAAGCACATATTCAATTAAATAATTAATTATTAAATATAATTAATTATTTTATTTACTTACTCAACCGATTAAGATTCTTATATATATATATATATATATATATATATATAATATATATATATATATATAGTATATATATATATATATTATATAATATATATATATATATAATATATATATATATATATATATATATAATATATATATATATATATATATATAGATATATATATATATATATATATATATATGTATGTATATATATATATATATATATATATATTATATATATATATATATATATTATATATATATATATATATATATATATATATATACATATATATATATCATATATATATATATATTATATATATATATATATATATATATATTGCTCTGTCCCGCTCATCACACGGGGGTCGGCCCAATCCATCTCTCCGTCGTGGAGGGCCTAGCTCATTGATCAGTTGTCGCTCGCGGATCAAAACGAGTGTTTTTGATGAAAACGTAATACAACGACAATCTTAACTCGGATATCGTCTCAAGGATTCTTTTATGTGATTAATCTACCAAATTCGAAATGGAGGGGGAGTTGGTTTGGTTTCTGATCGGATAAATAAAGAAAATGCAATTAAGCGGTTAAAATAAGTGATTATCAAAATAAGTCAATCTACTGTTTTCGGTTCCGGCTTATCGCGGGTTTCTACCTTACCAATTTCCTAAGCGATTTCGATCTCTATTCGATTCCTATGTCAATTAACAAGCGCAAAAGACATAAACTAGATAAACAATTCTATATTCCAAATTAAGCAAACGGATTAAAGTTTTCGTGAATTAAGCAAACACGAATTATAAACGCGAATTAACGACAAAGCGACGTAACGACGAATAAAAGCTAAGGATGCAATCATACGAATTTAATCAAAACAATTCTATAAACTAACAGATTAAGCAAAAGCAATTCATAGAATAGTGTTTAAAGAGAAACGAATTAGATTGATAAAGTAAAAACCTCAAAGCGTTGGAACGCGATTACAGCAGAATGACTCTAAGGAATTAGCTCTCCATGGTTCTCTCTCAAACCTCCGAATGTATTTTTCGTGAAAATGTAACTAGGTGAACAGTAACACGAGTATTTTTCCTTTAAAAAGAAAACAAATTCGGGTCATAACCCAACTGGGTCGAAAACATAACCCAGGCCCAATACATGACCCAACACTAAAATAAAATTCTAATGCAGTAACTTCAAACGGAATTCTGGAATTTTGGGCTCCGTATCTGACTTCGACTCCAACACGAAAGTCGTAGCTCTCTCTCTTAGCTTTCGGAGAATTTTAGAACGCCTCAAACGGATTTCTGGAACTCCAGTTATGATAGTTTCCGTGCAGACTGCTAAAGCTGAAAAATAAGTGCGGAAATCAAATTAAGCCAAAATAAAATAAAATATAAAAACAAAATAAAACATAAAAATAATCAAGATAAAGTAAAGAAATGTCTAAGTAAAAATATAGGAGAAAGTGCATAAACATGCACTGAATCATCATCACGCTGGAAGCGCTTAAGCGTCTCCCCATGGACACAAACCTTAGGATCTATGACATTTTGATATTAAATGATTATAGGAATACCTTAACGAATATAATGAGAAAGATTTTTAGACAATGGCAACGATAATTCTAAAATACAGAAAGTGTACAGACAAGTGTTTGACACTGGTTGGCTTGTGGATTTTTCTCAACCGGTACTCGTAATGTCTTGAAAAGTCTTCGAATGTGGATAAAAAGAGATAATCTTCTTATAGGATGATATAATTTGTGAATCATAGTCTATATATAGAATGATAATCATTTAGAATTCTCATTATTTCGAAATGGATTATCTTGACATCCATTTATATTTAAGCACATATTCAATTAAATAATTAATTATTAAATATAATTAATTATTTTATTTGCTTACTCGACCGATTAAGATTCTTATATATATATATATATATATAATATATATATATATAGTATATATATAGTATATAATATATATATATATATATATATATATATATATATATATATATATATATATATATAATATATATATATATATATATAGATATATATATATATATATATATATATATATATATATAATATATAATATATATATATATATATATATATATATATACTATATATATATATATATATATATATATATACTATATATATATATATATATATATATATATATATATATATATATATATATATATCTATATATATATATATATATATATATATAGTATATATATATATATATATATATATTGCCCTGTCCCGCTCATCACACGGGGTCGGCCCAATCCATCTCTCCGTCGTGGAGGGCCTAGCTCATTGATCAGTTGTCGCTCGCGGATCAAAACCAGTGTTTTTGATGAAAACGTAATACAGCGACAATTCAACTCGGATATCGTCTCAAGGATTCTTTTATGTGATTAATCTACCAAATTCGAAATGGAGGGGGGAGTTGGTTTGGTTTCTGATCGGATAAATAAAGAAAATGTAATTAAGAGGTTAAAATAAGTGATTATCAAAATAAGTCAATCTACTGTTTTCGGTTCCGGCTTATCGCGGGTTTCTACGTTACCAATTTCCTAAGCGATTTCGATCTCCATTCGATTCCTATGTCAATTAACTAGCGCAAAAGACATAAACTAGATTAACAATCCTATATTCCAAATTAAGCAAACGGATTAAGTTTCGTGAATTAAGCAAACACGAATTATAAACGCGAATTAACGACAAAGTGACGTAACGACGAATAAAAGCTAAGGATGCAATCATACGAATTTAATCAAAACAATTCTATAAACTAACAGATTAAGCAAAAGCAATTCATAGAATAGTGTTTAAAGAGAAACGAATTAGATTGATAAAGTAAAAACCTCAAAGCGTTGAGAACGCGATTTACAGCAGAATGACTCTAAGGAATTAGCTCTCCATGGTTCTCTCAAAGCTCCGAATGTATTTTTCGTGAAAATGTAACTAGGTGAACAGTAACACGAGTATTTTTCCTTTATAAAGAAAGCAAATTCGGGTCATAACCCAACTGGGTCGAAAACATAACCGAGGCCCAATACATGACCCAACACTAAAATAAAATTCTAATGCAGTAACTTCAAACGGAATTCTGGAATTTTGGGCTCCGAATCTGACTTCGATTCTAACATGAAAGGCGTAGCTCTCTTTCTTAGCTTTCCGGTGATTCTTTTAGAACGCCTCAAACGGATTTCCGGAACTCCAGTTATGATCGTTTCCGTGCAGACTGCTGAAGCTGAAAAATAAATGCGGAAATCAAATTAAGCCAAAAATAAAATAAAATATAAAAACAAAATAAAACATAAAAATAATCAAGATAAAGTAAAGAAATGCCTAAGTAAAAATATAGGAGAAAGTGCATAAATATGCACTGATCACTCATCACGCTGGGAGCGCTTAAGCGTCTCCCCATGGACACAAACCTTAGGATCTATGACATTTTGATATTAATGATTATAGGAATACCTTAATGAATATAATGAGAAAGATTTTTAGACAATGGCAACGATAATTCTAAAATACAAAATAGTACAGACAAGTGTTTGACACTGGTTGGCTTGTGGATTTTCTCAACCGGTACTCGTAATGTCTTGAAACTCTTCGAATGGGATAAAAAGAAATAATCTACTTATAGGATGATATATTTGTGATCATAGTCTATATATAGAATGATAATCATTTAGAATTCTCATTATTTCGAATGGATTATCTTGACATCCACTTATATTAAGCACATATTCAATTAATAATTAATTATTAAATATAATTAATTATTTTATTTACTTACTCAATTCGATTAGAGATAATTATATATATATACTATATAATATATATATATATATATAGTATATATATATATATATATATATATATATTATATATATATATATATATATATATATATATATATATATATATATATATATATATATATATATATATATATATACTTACATACATACATATATATATATATATATATATATTATATATATATATATATATATATAATATATATATATATATATATATATATATAATATTATATATATATATATAATATATATATATATATATATATATATATATATATATATATATATATATATATATATATAGATATATATATATATATATATAGTATATATATATATAGTATATATATATATATATATATATATATATATATATCATAGTATAGTATATAATAAGTATATATAGTATATATATATATATAAGATATATATTATATATATACTATATATATATATATATATATATATATATATATATATATATATAGATATATATATATATATATATTGCTCTGTCCCGCTCATCACACGGGGTCGGCCCGAATCCTTCTCTCCGTCGCGGAGGGCCTAGCTCATTAATCAGTTGATCGACAATTCAACTCGGATATCGTCTCAAGGATTCTTTTATTTGATTAATCTACCAAATTCGAAATGGAGGGGGAGTTGGTTTGTTTTCTGATCGGATAAATAAAGAAAATGCAATTAAGCGGTTAAAATAAGTGATTATCAAAATAAGTCAATCTACTGTTTTCGGTTCCGGCTTATCACGGGTTTCTACCTTACCAATTTCCTAAGCGATTTCGATCTCTATTCGATTCCTATGTCAATTAACTAGCGCAAAAGACATAAACTAGATTAACAATCCTATATTCCAAATTAAGCAAACGGATTAAGTTTTCGTGAATTAAGCAAACACGAATTATAAACGCGAATTAACGACAAAGTGACGTAACGACGAATAAAAGCTAAGGATGCAATCATACGGATTTAATCAAAACAATTCTATAAACTAACAGATTAAGCAAAAGCAATTCATAGAATAGTGTTTAAAGAGAAACGAATTAGATTGATAAAGTAAAAACCTCAAAGCGTTGGAACGCGATTACAGCAGAATGACTCTAAGGAATTAGCTCTCCATGGTTCTCTCAAAGCTCCGAATGTATTTTTCGTGAAAATGTAACTAGGTGAACAGTAACACGAGTATTTTTCCTTTAAAAAGAAAGCAAATTCGGGTCATAACCCAACTGGGTCGAAAACATAACCCAGGCCCAATACATGACCCAACACTAAAATAAAATTCTAATGCAGTAACTTCAAACGGAATTCTGGAATTTTGGGCTCCGAATCTGACTTCGACTCCAACACGAAAGTCGTAGCTCTCTCTCTTAGCTTTCCGGCGATTTTTAGAACGCCTCAAACGGATTTCCGGAACTCCAGTTATGATCGTTTTCGTGCAGACTGCTAAAGCTGAAAAATAAATGCGGAAATCAAATTAAGCCAAAAATAAAATAAAATATAAAAACAAAATAAAACATAAAAATAATCAAGATAAAGTAAAGAAATGCCTAAGTAAAAATATAGGAGAAAGTGCATAAATATGCACTGATCACTCATCACGCTGGGAGCGCTTAAGCGTCTCCCCATGGACACAAACCTTAGGATCTATGACATTTTGATATTAATGATTATAGGAATACCTTAATGAATATAATGAGAAAAATTTTTAAACAATGACAACGATAATTCTAAAATACAAAAGTGTACAGACAAGTGTTTGACACTGGTTAGCTTGTGGATTTTTCTCAACCGGTACTCGTTATGTCTTGAAAACTCTTCGAATGGAGATAAAAAGAAATAATCTACTTATAGGATGATATATTTGTGATCATAGTCTATATATAGAATGATAATCATTTAGAATTCTCATTATTTCGAAATGGATTATCTTGACATCCACTTATATTTAAGCACATATTCAATTAAATAATTAATTATTAAATATAATTAATTATTTTATTTACTTACTCAACCGATTAAGATAATTATATATATATATATATATATATATATATATATATATATATATATATATATATATATATATATATATATATATATATATATATATATATATATATATATATATATTCCTCTGTCCCGCTCATCACACGGGGTCGGCCCAATCCATCTCTCCGTCGTGTGCTCTGTCCCGCTCATCACACAGGGTCGGCCCAATCCATCTCTCCGTCGTGGAGGGCCTAGCTCATTAATCAGTTGTCGCGCGCGGATTAAAACAAGTGTTTTTGATGAAAACATAATACAGCGACAATTCAACTCGGATATTGTCTCAAGGATTCTTTTATGTGATTAATCTACCAAATTCGAAATGGAGGGGGAGTTGGTTTGGTTTCTGATCGGATAAATAAAGAAAATGCAATTAAGCGGTTAAAATAAGTGATTATCAAAATAAGTCAATCTACTGTTTTCGGTTCCGCCTTATCACGGGTTTCTACCTTACCAATTTCCTAAGCGATTTCGATCTCTATTCGATTCCTATGTCAATTAACAAGCGCAAAAGACATAAACTAGATTAACAATCCTATATTCCAAATTAAGCAAACGAATTAAGTTTTCGTGAATTAAGCAAACACGAATTATAAACGAGAATTAACGACAAAGGGACGTAACGACGAATAAAAGCTAAGGATGCAATCATACGAATTTAATCAAAACAATTCTATAAACTAACAGATTAAGCAAAAGCAATTCATAGAATAGTGTTTAAAGAGAAACGAATTAGATTGATAAAGTAAAAACCTCAAAGCGTTGGAAGGCGATTACAGCTGAATGACTCTAAGGAATTAGCTCTCCATGGTTCTCTCAAAGCTCCGAATGTATTTTTCGTGAAAATGTAACTAGGTGAACAGTAACACGAGTATTTTTCCTTTAAAAAGAAAGCAAATTCGGGTCATAGCTGTCGCTACTGCGAAAATCGGCGCCGGCTGACAGAAGAGTCGCCACCGTGCGTTATTTATCCCTCAGAGCGGGAAAGGAAACGCTCGAAGTAAACCTCGCAAAAAACGGGGAAAAGGTATGGTCATCGCAACCCTAGCCTGGGTTCGGGAGTCGGTTACGCAAGGGGAAGGTATTAGCACCCCTCACGTCCGTCGTACTCGACGGGATCCACGCTTGCTTGAGTTGTCTACTGGATGCAAAAAAATCTATCTACGGCTGCTAAATCTAAACGGAAGGGAATTGACTCGATAGAGCGTCGCACTCCATGCCTACGTATTCTCAAGAGAGAAAGTCAGAGTCAACGTAGTTCGGGACTACGGGAAAATTGGCTCGCCAAGACCTCGCGTCTTGTGCCTACGTACTTCCACTGGATGGAAGACCAGAGCTTTACGTAGTTCAGACTAACTACAGCTAAACAAACATTCTCACACAGCAGTGAGAAAAACAACTGCCTTCACAGGGTCGGGAACCTATGGTCAAGACTATGGCTCGGTCTCAAATGCACTTGGGCAAGAGAGAAAAAAGGGATACTCAATTAGTCGTCAGCGGGAAAGTCTCGATCGCACAGCCGCGAGAGAACAAAAGTCAGTCGTTAGTGTGCTCGCTAGGATATCGCATCCTATGCCTACATATCTTCGTCTGGTACGAAGAATCAGAGCAGCTGTAGTTCGGCTACTTTCGGGACCACAGCTCAAATCTCATTTTATTGATATTCTGAAAAATGGTTACAATGATTGAGTGAATACTGAAAAATAAATCTCTTAGGAAACGCTATCCTATTCTATCTTAAAAAATCGAATGAAAATAGCCCCCTAACAAGTGGGCTTCTAAACTATCCTAAGAATCGTAAAATAAACTCTATGGAAATATCCTAAAAGAAAATGCACTTAAAAAAATATTAAACCTACTATAATATTTTTCTCTTTTTTCCAATCATTTTCTCACATGTTTTTCAATATATTTTTCAAATATTTTTCTCCAATATTTTCACCTTTTTTTCAATATATTTTCATATATTTTTTCTTGAATATTTCCTTTTCTTTTTCATATTTTTCTATATTCTCTTTCTTTTTCACAATATTTTTCTATTTCTTTTTTCCTTTTCTTTTCAAAATCTTTAAAAGAAAAATGATACAAATAAAAATACAAGAAAGAAGGGGGGGGTGTACTGCTGTTACAGGGGTGTTAACAGAAAAATAAAAACAATGAGGGCCCAGCCCATTCTCTTTCAAACAGACACGGAGGGGGGTGTAAGCAGAAATGATAGAAAAAAAAGATAAACTGGGCCCGGCCCAGTCCCAGCAAAAACAGGGGGTGTACGGTCAAAAGATTTGGGCCTTAGGCCCAGTTCCCTAACCCATCTTCCTCCTCACCCTCTGAACAACCAAAGAAACCCTAGAGTCTCTTTCTCCTATTCCCAGCGCCGCCGTCATCCTCGAGCTCCCTCCATCTCCTCCGTTCATCACCCATAACCTCAATCCTTCCATATTCATGCCAATTCAAGTCAATTCTCTCAAACACAAACAGATCCATTGCTTGACGAGTTCATCCTCTGAAGATTGAATCTTCTGTGAGTTGTGTTGTGGTTCGGTGGAAGTTCTTGCTGCTGAATCGATGGAGATCGCTGAACCAACATGATGATCTCTGTGGATCTGGACGAATCTTCTGGAGTTTTCTGGAAATCATGTTGTTCTTCTGGAGATGAAGATCTGAAGGATGACGCTGAAGACTCGTTCTGGAGATGGTGAATTCAACGATGAAGGACCTGGGATTTTCTGAAGAGCCTTGAAGATCCTGAGAGGTCTTGATCTATGGTGAAGGCGTTCTGGTGATTTCCAGGAGCCACGATGAAGATTTGTTCTTCTTGTTGCTGACGATCTTCATGAATGCGAAGATCTTGTTTGCAGATTGAAGGCACGAGGGGTAATCTGGGGTTAGTTCGAGGATTCATCCTTGATGAACCTGAAGAAGTACTAGTGAACATGATGAAGACGAAAGCTAATGGAGGTAGTTGAAGGTTGGTGATGAATCTTCATCATCCTGATGAATTTCTGGAAAAATCAAGGATGAACACGGTTGAAGGTCTTGCATGATCGAAGGAATTGATCAGAGATGTGGTTGGACGAGTTTTGTTGAAGATCCTTCTTGGTGAGGATGATGTTCTGAGTTTTTCTGGAGAATCGGTGGTGGTCGGAAGTTGGATGAGGAGATGAATGTCTTACCGGAGAAGATGAAGATATGAATTCTGGGTTTTTTTGGTGGTTTTCTGGGTGGTTAGATGTTCCCGGTGGGGTTTGCGGTGGCCGCCGGGAGGATGAAGATGAAGACAGGAGATGAACTGGCCAGAATCTGGGTTTGGGTGTTCTCCGGTGAAGGTGCGGTGGCCGCCGGCCATGCAGGCCGGCCGGTGGCGTTTTCAGACGAGGTGGCGTGGCGCGTTGGTGGAGGGACACGTGGGTGGAGGAAGTGGAGGGGAGGGACGCATGTGGGACGCGTGTCCCCATGCGTGGCAGAGAGATGGATGCATGTGGGAGTGAGGTGGCGGCGTGTGATGAAGAAATGTGGGACCGTCCTTGGACCAACACGTGGCTTCTGGTTATAAAGGCTGAGAAGCTCCCTGGAATCTTCTAGAAAGTTCTAGGAAAAGCTGGAAAATGCTGGAATGAATTGGACTGAAGATGGACTTGGACGAAAATACACTTCTGGACATTGCTGAATGAATTGGGCTTTGCTGGCTCTGGGCCCACACGAAAATGATAGGAAAAAACCAAAAACTGAAATGAATTAGCCCAATTAACCTAAACCCAATTAACTATTAAACTCAATTAATTCCTAACTAATAAAATTCTAATAAACCTCTAATTAAATTCCACTATTAATAAAAGAAAAAAGCTATATCTAAAATAAAATCTATTTAACTCTATTATTCTAAAAGATTATTTAAAAAATATCAAAACTATTAAAAGCTAATAATATTCTAAAAAATCTATATTATTAAAAGAAAATCTATATTATCCTATTTAAAAAGATAAAATCTATTTATGAAAAATCTATTCATTTATTATTTCTATAAAAGAAAACTCTATTTTAAAATGAGAAATCTATATTATTCTATATCTAAAATTAAAAACAATTAATTTTCTATTAACAAAAACTCATTTATTTAATAAGAAAAAAACTATATTAAAAGATAAAAAAAAAGCTATTAACTATTTAAAAAACCATTAATATCCTAGAAAATTCTATATTCTTATTAAACTAATTAAAAGAAAATCTAAACCAAAATAAAATCTATAATATTCTAAAAAATGCTATTTACTATTTAAATTCTAGAAAATACTAATAATGTCCTATATTATTCTAAAAAATCTATTATATCCTAAAAAATGCCAATAAAATCCAGAAAAATCACCATAATTCCCAGAGGGACAAAATGAGCACCGAACGACACAAAAATAATCGGTAAGAATAAACGGGCACCGAAATATCCCAAAAATCGATTCTACCTATTAAACTGATTAAAAACACCCGAAACACGAGACGAGAGCTGTGATCCCAATAAAATCAAACAAAAATGAAAAATGCACTGTATGCAATATGCAGATGCGAATGCGGTAGTGCGTCGAAACATCGAGCCAGATACGAGACCCGGTTGGTCAAATTTTGGGGTGCAACAGCTGCCCCTATTCAAGCGACTTCGACCTGAATGGGTGAAGAGCGCTCAGCCTTCAAACATTCAAGGCAGATGACGGTTGAATACAAATGAAACCCTGAAATTTGCCAACCGCAAGAATATACTGCAAAGCTGCTTGAGGAATAGCTTCCAATAAACTGAAGTTCGGTCGTCACGGCAACAACTGATCAATTTTCTGATAAATTTTCTTCTCCTCTTGTATCAATTCCCCACTAGTGCCTACAAAGCAAGCACGCGCCCACTAGTTTCGACTCTAAGTCTAGGGTGCACTCCAAGCCCAGGTCCGGCTTATCTCTCATCATAGAACACCCGTAACACCCCAACAGCAACAGATAATATCGATAAATAAGCCCCAAATAGACAAGCAAACAAACGCTAGGATTGACTCTCTCTCAGGGGACGTTGGATCCCCAAAATTGACTCGCTTTCGGGACGTTGGATCCCTAGGAAACTATCAATTCCCCAGCAGAGTCGCCAGCTGTCGCTACTGCGAAAATCGGCGCCGGCTGACAGAAGAGTCGCCACCGTGCGTTATTTATCCCTCAGAGCGGGAAAGGAAACGCTCGAAGTAAACCTCGCAAAAAACGGGGAAAAGGTATGGTCATCGCAACCATAGCCTGGGTTCGGGAGTCGGTTACGCAAGGGGAAGGTATTAGCACCCCTCACGTCCGTCGTACTCGACGGGATCCACGCTTGCTTGAGTTGTCTACTGGATGCAAAACAATCTATCTACGGCTGCTAAATCTAAACGGAAGGGAATTGACTCGATAGAGCGTCGCACTCCATGCCTACGTATTCTCAAGAGAGAAAGTCAGAGTCAACGTAGTTCGGGACTACGGGAAAATTGGCTCGCCAAGACCTCGCGTCTTGTGCCTACGTACTTCCACTGGATGGAAGATCAGAGCTTTACGTAGTTCAGACTAACTACGGCTAAACAAACATTCTCACACAGCAGTGAGAAAAACAACTACCTTCACAGGGTCGGGAACCTATGGTCAAGACTATGGCTCGGTCTCAAATGCACTTGGGCAAGAGAGAAAAAAGGGATACTCAATTAGTCGTCAGCGGGAAAGTCTCGATCGCACAGCCGCGAGAGAACAAAAGTCAGTCGTTAGTGTGCTCGCTAGGATATCGCATCCTATGCCTACATATCTTCGTCTGGTACGAAGAATCAGAGCAGCTGTAGTTCGGCTACTTTCGGGACCACAGCTCAAATCTCATTTTATTGATATTCTGAAAAATGGTTACAATGATTGAGTGAATACTGAAAAATAAATCTCTTAGGAAACGCTATCCTATTCTATCTTAAAAAATCGAATGAAAATAGCCCCCTAACAAGTGGGCTTCTAAACTATCCTAAGAATCGTAAAATAAACTCTATGGAAATATCCTAAAAGAAAATGCACTTAAAAAAATATTAAACCTACTATAATATTTTTCTCTTTTTTCCAATCATTTTCTCACATGTTTTTCAATATATTTTTCAAATATTTTTCTCCAATATTTTCACCTTTTTTTCAATATATTTTCATATATTTTTTCTTGAATATTTCCTTTTCTTTTTCATATTTTTCTATATTCTCTTTCTTTTTCACAATATTTTTCTATTTCTTTTTTCCTTTTCTTTTCAAAATCTTTAAAAGAAAAATGATACAAATAAAAATACAAGAAAGAAGGGGGGGGGGTGTACTGCTGTTACAGGGGTGTTAACAGAAAAATAAAAACAATGAGGGCCCAGCCCATTCTCTTTCAAACAGACACGGAGGGGGGTGTAAGCAGAAATGATAGGAAAAAAAAGATAAACTGGGCCCGGCCCAGTCCCAGCAAAAACGGGGGGTGTACGGTCAAAAGATTTGGGCCTTAGGCCCAGTTCCCTAACCCATCTTCCTCCTCACCCTCTGAACAACCAAAGAAACCATAGAGTCTCTTTCTCCTATTCCCAGCGCCGCCGTCATCCTCGAGCTCCCTCCATCTCCTCCGTTCATCACCCATAACCTCAATCCTTCCATATTCATGCCAATTCAAGTCAATTCTCTCAAACACAAACAGATCCATTGCTTGACGAGTTCATCCTCTGAAGATTGAATCTTCTGTGAGTTGTGTTGTGGTTCGGTGGAAGTTCTTGCTGCTGAATCGATGGAGATCGCTGAACCAACATGATGATCTCTGTGGATCTGGACGAATCTTCTGGAGATGAAGATCTGAAGGATGACGCTGAAGACTCGTTCTGGAGATGGTGAATTCAACGATGAAGGACCTGGGATTTTCTGAAGAGCCTTGAAGATCCTGAGAGGTCTTGATCTACGGTGAAGGCGTTCTGGTGATTTCCAGGAGCCACGATGAAGATTTGTTCTTCTTGTTGCTGACGATCTTCATGAATGCGAAGATCTTGTTTGCAGATTGAAGGCACGAGGGGTAATCTGGGGTTAGTTCGAGGATTCATCCTTGATGAACCTGAAGAAGTACTAGTGAACATGATGAAGACGAAAGCTAATGGAGGTAGTTGAAGGTTGGTGATGAATCTTCATCGTCCTGATGAATTTCTGGAAAAATCAAGGATGAACACGGTTGAAGGTCTTGCATGATCGAAGGAATTGATCAGAGATGTGGTTGGACGAGTTTTGTTGAAGATCCTTCTTGGTGAGGATGATGTTCTGAGTTTTTCTGGAGAATCGGTGGTGGTCGGAAGTTGGATGAGGAGATGAATGTCTTACCGGAGAAGATGAAGATATGAATTCTGGGTTTTTTTGGTGGTTTTCTGGGTGGTTAGATGTTTCCGGTGGGGTTTGCGGTGGCCGCCGGGAGGATGAAGATGAAGACAGGAGATGAACTGGCCAGAATCTGGGTTTGGGTGTTCTCCGGTGAAGGTGCGGTGGCCGTCGGCCATGCAGGCCGGCCGGTGGCGTTTTCAGACGAGGTGGCGTGGCGCGTTGGTGGAGGGACACGTGGGTGGAGGAAGTGGAGGGGAGGGACGCATGTGGGACGCGTGTCCCCATGCGTGGCAGAGAGATGGATGCATGTGGGAGTGAGGTGGCGGCGTGTGATGAAGAAATGTGGGACCGTCCTTGGACCAACACGTGGCTTCTAGTTATAAAGGCTGAGAAGCTCCCTGGAATCTTCTAGAAAGTTCTAGGAAAAGCTGGAAAATGCTGGAATGAATTGGACTGAAGATGGACTTGGACGAAAATACACTTCTGGACATTGCTGAATGAATTGGGCTTTGCTGGCTCTGGGCCCACACGAAAATGATAGGAAAAAACCAAAAACTGAAATGAATTAGCCCAATTAACCTAAACCCAATTAACTATTAAACTCAATTAATTCCTAACTAATAAAATTCTAATAAACCTCTAATTAAATTCCACTATTAATAAAAGAAAAAAGCTATATCTAAAATAAAATCTATTTAACTCTATTATTCTAAAAGATTATTTAAAAAATATCAAAACTATTAAAAGCTAATAATATTCTAAAAAATCTATATTATTAAAAGAAAATCTATATTATCCTATTTAAAAAGATAAAATCTATTTATGAAAAATCTATTCATTTATTATTTCTATAAAAGAAAACTCTATTTTAAAATGAGAAATCTATATTATTCTATATCTAAAATTAAAAACAATTAATTTTCTATTAACAAAAACTCATTTATTTAATAAGAAAAAAACTATATTAAAAGATTAAAAAAAAGCTATTAACTATTTAAAAAACCATTAATATCCTAGAAAATTCTATATTCTTATTAAACTAATTAAAAGAAAATCTAAACCAAAATAAAATCTATAATATTCTAAAAAATGCTATTTACTATTTAAATTCTAGAAAATACTAATAATGTCCTATATTATTCTAAAAAATCTATTATATCCTAAAAAATGCCAATAAAATCCAGAAAAATCACCATAATTCCCAGAGGGACAAAATGAGCACCGAACGACACAAAAATAATCGGTAAGAATAAACGGGCACCGAAATATCCCAAAAATCGATTCTACCTATTAAACTGATTAAAAACACCCGAAACACGAGACGAGAGCTGTGATCCCAATAAAATCAAACAAAAATGAAAAATGCACTGTATGCAATATGCAGATGCGAATGCGGTAGTGCGTCGAAACATCGAGCCAGATACGAGACCCGGTTGGTCAAATTTTGGGGTGCAACAATAACCCAACTGGGTCGAAAACATAACCCAGGCCCAATACATGACCCAACACTAAAATAAAATTCTAATGCAGTAACTTCAAACGGAATTCTGGAATTTTGGGCTCCGAATCTGACTTCGACTCCAACACAAACGTCGTAGCTCTCTCTCTTAGCTTTCCGGCGATTTTTAGAACGCCTCAAACGGATTTCCGGAACTCCAGTTATGATCGTTTTCGTGCAGACTGCTAAAGCTGAAAAATAAATGCGGAAATCAAATTAAGCCAAAAATAAAATATAATATAAAAACAAAATAAAACATAAAAATAATCAAGATAAAGTAAAGAAATTCCTAAGTAAAAATATAGGAGAAAGTGCATAAATATGCACTGATCACTCATCACGCTGGGAGCGCTTAAGCGTCTCCCCATGGACACAAACCTTAGGATCTATGACATTTTGATATTAATGATTATAGGAATACCTTAACGAATATAATGAGAAAGATTTTTAGACAATGACAACGATAATTCTAAAATACAAAAGTGTACAGACAAGTGTTTGACACTGGTTGGCTTGTGGATTTTTCTCAACCGGTACTCGTAATGTCTTGAAAACTCTTCGAATGGGGATAAAAAGAGATAATCTTCTTATAGGACGATATATTTGAGATCATAGCCTATATATAGAATGATAATCATTTAGAAGTCCTATTATTTCGAAATGGATTATCTTGACATCCACTTATATTTAAGCACATATTCAATTAAATAATTAATTATTAAATATAATTAATTATTTTATTTACTTACTCAACCGATTAAGATTCTTATATATATATATATATATATATATATATATATATATATATATATATATATATATATATATATATATATATATATATATATATATATATATATATATATATATATATATATATATATATATATATATATATATATATATATATATATATATATATATATATATATATATATATATATATATATATATATATATATATATATATATATATATATATATTGCTCTGTCCCGCTCATCACACGGGGTCGGCCCAATCCTTCTCTCCGTCGCGGAGGGCCTAGCTCATTGATCAGTTGTCGCGCGCGGATCAAAACGAGTGTTTTTGATGAAAACGTAATACAGCGACAATTCAACTCAGATATCGTCTCAAGGATTCTTTTATTTGATTAATCTACCAAATTCGAAATGGAGGGGGAGTTGGTTTGGTTTCTGATCGGATAAATAAAGAAAATGCAATTAAGCGGTTAAAATAAGTGATTATCAAAATAAGTCAATCTACTGTTTTCGGTTCCGGCTTATCACGGGTTTCTACCTTACCAATTTCCTAAGCGATTTCGATCTCTATTCGATTCCTATGTCAATTAACAAGCGCAAAAGACATAAACTAGATTAACAATCCTATATTCCAAATTAAGCAAACGGATTAAGTTTTCGTGAAATAAGCAAACACGAATTATAAACGCGAATTAACGACAAAGCAACGTAACGACGAATAAAAGCTAAGGATTCAATCATACGAATTTAATCAAAACAATTCTATAAACTAACAGATTAAGCAAAAGCAATTCATAGAATAGTGTTTAAAGAGAAACGAATTAGATTGATAAAGTAAAAACCTCAAAGCGTTGGAACGCGATTACAGCAGAATGACTCTAAGGAATTAGCTCTCCATGGTTCTCTCAAAGCTCCGAATGTATTTTTCATGAAAATGTAACTAGGTGAACAGTAACACGAGTATTTTTCCTTTAAAAATAAAGCAAATTCGGGTCATAACCCAACTGGGTCGAAAACATAACCGAGGCCCAATACATGACCCAACACTAAAATAAAATTCTAATGCAGTAACTTCAAACGGAATTCTGGAATTTTGGGCTCCGAATCTGACTTCGACTCCAACACGAACGTCGTAGCTCTCTCTCTTAGCTTTCCGGCGATTTTTAGAACGCCTCAAACGGATTTCCGGAACTCCAGTTATGATCGTTTTCGTGCAGACTGCTAAAGCTGAAAAATAAATGCGGAAATCAAATTAAGCCAAAAAAAATAAAATATAAAAACAAAATAAAACATAAAAATAATCAAGATAAAGTAAATAAATGCCTAAGTAAAAATATAGGAGAAAGTGCATAAATATGCACTGATCACTCATCACGCTGGGAGCGCTTAAGCGTCTCCCCATGGACACAAACCTTAGGATCTATGACATTTTGATATTAATGGTTATAGGAATACCTTAATGAATATAATGAGAAAAAATTTTAAACAATGACAACGATAATTCTAAAATACAAAAGTGTACAGACAAGTGTTTGACACTGGTTGGCTTGTGGATTTTTCTCAACCGGTACTCGTAATGTCTTGAAAACTCTTCGAATGGGGATAAAAAGAGATAATCTTCTTATAGGACGATATATTTGAGATCATAGCCTATATATAGAATGATAATCATTTAGAAGTCCTATTATTTCGAAATGGATTATCTTGACATCCACTTATATTTAAGCACATATTCAATTAAATAATTAATTATTAAATATAATTAATTATTTTATTTACTTACTCAACCGATTAAGATTCTTATATATATATATATATATATATATATATATATATATATATATATATATATATATATATATATATATATATATATATATATATATATATATATATATATATATATATATATATATATATATATATATATATATATATATATATATATATATATATATATATATATATATATATATATATATATATATATATATATATATATATATATATATATATATATATATATATATATATATATATATATATATATATATATATTGCTCTGTCCCGCTCATCACACGGGGTCGGCCCAATCCTTCTCTTCGTCGCGGAGGGCCTAGCTCATTGATCAGTTGTCGCGCGCGGATCAAAACGAGTGTTTTTGATGAAAACGTAATACAGCGACAATTCAACTCGGATATCGTCTCAAGGATTCTTTTATTTGATTAATCTACCAAATTCGAAATGGAGGGGGAGTTGGTTTGGTTTCTGATCGAATAAATAAAGAAAATGCAATTAAGCGGTTAAAATAAGTGATTATCAAAATAAGTCAATCTACTGTTTTCGGTTCCGGCTTATCACGGGTTTCTACCTTACCAATTTCCTAAGCGATTTCGATCTCTATTCGATTCCTATGTCAATTAACAAGCGCAAAAGACATAAACTAGATTAACAATCCTATATTCCAAATTAAGCAAACGGATTAAGTTTTCGTGAAATAAGCAAACACGAATTATAAACGCGAATTAACGACAAAGCGACGTAACGACGAATAAAAGCTAAGGATGAAATCATACGAATTTAATCAAAACAATTCTATAAACTAACAGATTAAGCAAAAGCAATTCATAGAATAGTGTTTAAAGAGAAACGAATTAGATTGATAAAGTAAAAACCTCAAAGAGTTGGAACGCGATTACAGCAGAATGACTCTAAGGAATTAGCTCTCCATGGTTCTCTCAAAGCTCCGAATGTATTTTTCATGAAAATGTAACTAGGTGAACAGTAACACGAGTATTTTTCCTTTAAAAAGAAAGCAAATTCGGGTCATAACCCAACTGGGTCGAAAACATAACCCAGGCCCAATACATGACCCAACACTAAAATAAAATTCTAATGCAGTAACTTCAAACGGAATTCTGGAATTTTGGGCTCCGAATCTGACTTCGACTCCAACACGAACGTCGTAGCTCTCTCTCTTAGCTTTCCGCCGATTTTTAGAACGCCTCAAACGGATTTCCGGAACTCCAGTTATGATCGTTTTCGTGCAGACTGCTAAAGCTGAAAAATAAATGCGGAAATCAAATTAAGCCAAAAATAAAATAAAATATAAAAACAAAATAAAACATAAAAATAATCAAGATAAAGTAAATAAATGCCTAAGTAAAAATATAGGAGAAAGTGCATAAATATGCACTGATCACTCATCACGCTGGGAGCGCTTAAGCGTCTCCCCATGGACATAAACCTTAGGATCTATGACATTTTGATATTAATGATTATAGGAATACCTTAATGAATATAATGAGAAAAATTTTTAAACAATGACAACGATAATTCTAAAATACAAAAGTGTACAGACAAGTGTTTGACACTGGTTGGCTTGTGGATTTTTCTCAACCGATACTCGTAATGTCTTGAAAACTCTTCGAATGGGGATAAAAAGAGATAATCTTCTTATAGGACGATATATTTGAGATCATAGCCTATATATAGAATGATAATCATTTAGAAGTCCTATTATTTCGAAATGGATTATCTTGACATCCACTTATCTTTAAGCACATATTCAATTAAATAATTAATTATTAAATATAATTAATTATTTTATTTACTTACTCAACCGATTAAGATTCTTATATCTATATATATATATATATATATATATATATATATATATATATATATATATATATATATATATATATATATATATATATATATATATATATATATATATATATATATATTATATATATATATATATATATATTATATATATATATATATATATATATATATTATATATATATATATATATATATATATATATATATATATATATATATATATATATATATATATATATATATATATATATATATATATATATATATATATATATATATATATATATATATATATATATATATATATATATATATATATATATATATATATATATATATATATATATATATATATATATATATATATATATATATATATATATATATATATATATTGCTCTGTCCCGCTCATCACACGGGGTCGGCCCAATCCATCTCTCCGTCGTGGAGGACCTAGCTCATTGATCAGTTGTCGCTCGCGGATCAAAACGAGTGTTTTTGATGAAAACGTAATACAGCGACAATTCAACTCGGATATCGTCTCAAGGATTCTTTTATGTGATTAATCAACCAAATTCGAAATGGAGGGGGAGTTGGTTTGGTTTCTGATCGGATAAATAAAGAAAATGCAATTAAGCGGTTAAAATAAGTGATTATCAAAATAAGTCAATCTACTGTTTTCGGTTCCGGCTTATCACGGGTTTCTACCTTACCAATTTCCTAAGCGATTTCGATCTCTATTCGATTCCTATGTCAATTAACAGGCGCAAAATACATAAACTAGATTAACAATCCTATATTCCAAATTAAGCAAACGGATTAAGTTTTCGTGAATTAAGCAAACACGAATTATAAACGTGAATTAACGACAAAGCGACGTAACGACGAATAAAAGCTAAGGATGCAATCATACGAATTTAATCAAAACAATTCTATAAACTAACAGATTAAGCAAAAGCAATTCATAAAATAGTGTTTAAAGAGAAACGAATTAGATTGATAAAGTAAAAACCTCAAAGCGTTGGAACGCGATTACAGCAGAATGACTCTAAGGAATTAGCTCTCCATGGTTCTCTCAAAGCTCCGAATGTATTTTTCGTGAAAATGTAACTAGGTGAACAGTAACACAAATATTTTTCCTTTAAAAAGAAAGCAAATTCGGGTCATAACCCAACTGGGTCGAAAACATAACCCAGGCCCAATACATGACCCAACACTAAAATAAAATTCTAATGCAGTAACTTCAAACGGAATTCTGGAATTTTAGGCTCCAAATCTGACTTCGACTCCAACACGAAAGTCGTAGCTCTCTCTCTTAGCTTTCCGGCGAATTTTAGAACTCCTCAAACGGATTTCCGGATCTCCAGTTATGATCGTTTCCGTGCAGACTGCTAAAGTTGAAAAATAAGTACGGAAATCAAATTAAGCCAAAAATAAAATAAAATATAAAAACAAAATAAAACATAAAAATAATCAAGATAAAGTAAAGAAATGCCTAAGTAAAAATATAGGAGAAAGTGCATAAATATGCACTGATCACTCATCACGCTGGGAGCGCTTAAGCGTCTCCCCATGGACACAAACCTTAGGATCTATGACATTTTGATATTAATGATTATAGGAATACCTTAACGAATATAATGAGAAAGATTTTTAGACAATAACAACGATAATTCTAAAATACAAAAGTGTACAGACAAGTGTTTGACACTGGTTGGCTTGTGGATTTTTCTCAACCGGTACTCGTAATGTCTTGAAAACTCTTCGAATGGGGATAAAAAGAGATAATCTTCTTATAGGATGATATATTTGTGATGATAGTCTATATATAGAATGATAATCATTTAGAATTCTCATTATTTCGAAATGGATTATCTTGACATCCACTTATATTTAAGCACATATTCAATTAAATAATTAATTATTAAATATAATTAATTATTTTATTTACTTACTCAACCGATTAAGATTCTTATATATATATATATATATATATATATATATATATATATATATATATATATATATATATATATATATATATATATATATATATATATATATATATATATATATATATATATATATATATATATATATATATATATATATATATATATATATATATATATATATATATATATATATATATATATATATATATATATATATAAATATATATATATATATATATATATATATATATATATATATATATATATATATATATATATATATATATATATATATATATATATATATATATATATATATATATATATATATATATATATATATATATATATATATATATATATATTGTTCTGTCCCGCTCATCACACGGGGTCGGCCCAATCCATCTCTCCGTCGTGGAGGGCCTAGCTCATTGATCAGTTGTCGCTCGCGGATCAAAACGAGTGTTTTTGATGAAAACGTAATACAGCGACAATTCAACTCGGATATCGTCTCAAGGATTCTTTTATGTGATTAATCAACCAAATTCGAAATGGAGGGGGAGTTGGTTTGGTTTCTGATCGGATAAATAAAGAAAATGCAATTAAGCGGTTAAAATAAGTGATTATCAAAATAAGTCAATCTACTGTTTTCGGTTCCGGCTTATCACGGGTTTCTACCTTACCAATTTCCTAAGCGATTTCGATCTCTATTCGATTCCTATGTCAATTAACAGGCGCAAAATACATAAACTAGATTAACAATCCTATATTCCAAATTAAGCAAACGGATTAAGTTTTCGTGAATTAAGCAAACACGAATTATAAACGTGAATTAACGACAAAGCGACGTAACGACGAATAAAAGCTAAGGATGCAATCATACGAATTTAATCAAAACAATTCTATAAACTAACAGATTAAGCAAAAGCAATTCATAAAATAGTGTTTAAAGAGAAACGAATTAGATTGATAAAGTAAAAACCTCAAAGCGTTGGAACGCGATTACAGCAGAATGACTCTAAGGAATTAGCTCTCCATGGTTCTCTCAAAGCTCCGAATGTATTTTTCGTGAAAATGTAACTAGGTGAACAGTAACACGAATATTTTTCCTTTAAAAAGAAAGCAAATTCGGGTCATAACCCAACTGGGTCGAAAACATAACCCAGGCCCAATACATGACCCAACACTAAAATAAAATTCTAATGCAGTAACTTCAAACGGAATTCTGGAATTTTAGGCTCCAAATCTGACTTCGACTCCAACACGAAAGTCGTAGCTCTCTCTCTTAGCTTTCCGGCGAATTTTAGAACTCCTCAAACGGATTTCCGGATCTCCAGTTATGATCGTTTCCGTGCAGACTGCTAAAGTTGAAAAATAAGTACGGAAATCAAATTAAGCCAAAAATAAAATAAATATAAAAACAAAATAAAACATAAAAATAATCAAGATAAAGTAAAGAAATGCCTAAGTAAAAATATAGGAGAAAGTGCATAAATATGCACTGATCACTCATCACGCTGGGAGCGCTTAAGCGTCTCCCCATGGACACAAACCTTAGGATCTATGACATTTTGATATTAATGATTATAGGAATACCTTAACGAATATAATGAGAAAGATTTTTAGACAATAACAACGATAATTCTAAAATACAAAAGTGTACAGACAAGTGTTTGACACTGGTTGGCTTGTGGATTTTTCTCAACCGGTACTCGTAATGTCTTGAAAACTCTTCGAATGGGGATAAAAAGAGATAATCTTCTTATAGGATGATATATTTGTGATGATAGTCTATATATAGAATGATAATCATTTAGAATTCTCATTATTTCGAAATGGATTATCTTGACATCCACTTATATTTAAGCACATATTCAATTAAATAATTAATTATTAAATATAATTAATTATTTTATTTACTTACTCAACCGATTAAGATTCTTATATATATATATATATATATATATATATATATATATATATATATATATATATATATATATATATATATATATATATATATATATATATATATATATATATATATATATATATATATATATATATATATATATATATATATATATATATATATATATATATATATATATATATATATATATATATATATATATATATATATATATATATATATATATATATATATATATATATATATATATATATTGTTCTGTCCCGCTCATCACACGGGGTCGGCCCAATCCATCTCTCCGTCGTGGAGGGCCTAGCTCATTGATCAGTTGTCGCTCGCGGATCAAAACGAGTGTTTTTGATGAAAACGTAATACAGCGACAATTCAACTCGGATATCGTCTCAAGGATTCTTTTTTATGTGATTAATCAACCAAATTCGAAATGGAGGGGGAGTTGGTTTGGTTTCTGATCGGATAAATAAAGAAAATGCAATTAAGCGGTTAAAATAAGTGATTATCAAAATAAGTCAATCTACTGTTTTCGGTTCCGGCTTATCACGGGTTTCTACCTTACCAATTTCCTAAGCGATTTCGATCTCTATTCGATTCCTATGTCAATTAACAAGCGCAAAAGACATAAACTAGATTAACAATCCTATATTCCAAATTAAGCAAACGGATTAAGTTTTCGTGAATTAAGCAAACACGAATTATAAACGCGAATTAACAACAAAGCGACGTAACGACGAATAAAAGCTAAGGATGCAATCATACGAATTTAATCAAAACAATTCTATAAACTAACAGATTAAGCAAAAGCAATTCATAAAATAGTGTTTAAAGAGAAACGAATTAGATTGATAAAGTAAAAACCTCAAAGCGTTGGAACGCGATTACAGCAGAATGACTCTAAGGAATTAGCTCTCCATGGTTCTCTCAAAGCTCCGAATGTATTTTTCGTGAAAATGTAACTAGGTGAACAGTAACACGAATATTTTTCCTTTAAAAAGAAAGCAAATTCGGGTCATAACCCAGCTGGGTCGAAAACATAACCCAGGCCCTATAAATGACCCAAAACTAAAATAAATTTCTAATGCAGTAACTTCAAACGGAATTATGGAATTTTAGGCTCCGAATCTGACTTCTACTCCAACACGAAAGTCGTAGCTCTCTCTCTTAGCTTTCCGGCGAATTTTAGAACGCCTCAAACGGATTTCCGGAACTCCAGTTATGATCGTTTCCGTGCAGACTGCTAAAGTTGAAAAATAAGTGCGGAAATCAAATTAAGCCAAAAATAAAATAAAATATAAAAACAAAATAAAACATAAAAATAATCAAGATAAAGTCAAGAAATGCCTAAGTAAAAATATAGGAGAAAGTGCATAAATATGCACTGATCACTCATCACGCTGGGAGCGCTTAAGCGTCTCCCCATGGACACAAACCTTAGGATCTATGACATTTTGATATTAATGATTATAGGAATACCTTAATGAATATAATGAGAAAAATTTTTAGACAATAACAACGATAATTCTAAAATACAAATGTGTACAGACAAGTGTTTGACACTGGTTGGCTTGTGGATTTTTCTCAACCGGTACTCGTAATGTCTTGAAAACTCTTCGAATGGGGATAAAAAGAAATAATCTTCTTATAGGATGATATATTTGTGATCATAGTCTATGTATAGAATGATAATCATTTAGAATTCTTATTATTTCGAAATGGATTATCTTGACATCCACTTATATTTAAGCACATATTCAATTAAATAATTAATTATTAAATATAATTAATTATTTTATTTACTTACTCAACCGATTAAGATTCTTATATATATATATATATATATATATATATATATATATATATATATATATATATATATATATATATATATATATATATATATATATATATATATATATATATATATATATATATATATATATATATATATATATATATATATATATATATATATATATATATTTATATATATATATATATATATATATATATATATATATATATATATATATATATATATATATATATATATATATATATATATATATATATATATATATATATATATATATATATATATATATATATATATATATATATATATATATATATATATATATATATATATATATATATATATATTGCTCTGTCCCGCTCATCACACGGGGTCGGCCCAATCCATCTCTCCGTCGTGGAGGGCCTAGCTCATTGATCAGTTGTCGCTCGCGGATCAAAACGAGTGTTTTTAATGAAAACGTAATACAGCGACAATTCAACTCGGATATCGTCTCAAGGATTCTTTTATGTGACTAATCTACCAAATTCGAAATGGAGGGGGAGTTGGTTTTGTTTCTGATCGGATAAATAAAGAAAATGCAATTAAGCGGTTAAGATAAGTGATTATCAAAATAAGTCAATTTACTGTTTTCGGTTCCGGCTTATCACGGGTTTCTACCTTACACATTTCCTAAGCGATTTCGATCTCTATTCGATTCCTATTTCAATTAACAAGCGCAAAAGACATAAACTAGATTAACAATCCTATATTCCAAATTAAGCAAACGGATTAAGTTTTCGTGAATTAAGCAAACACGAATTATAAACGCGAATTAACGACAAAGCGACGTAACGACGAATAAAAGCTAAGGATGCAATCATACGAATTTAATCAAAACAATTCTATAAACTAACAGATTAAGCAAAAGCAATTCATAGAATAGTGTTTAAAGAGAAACCAATTAGATTGATAAAGTAAAAACCTCAAAGCGTTGGAACGCGATTACAGCAGAATGACTCTAAGGAATTAGCTCTCCATGGTTCTCTCAAAGCTCCGAATGTATTTTTCGTGAAAATGTAACTAGGTGAACAGTAACACGAATATTTTTCCTTTAAAAAGAAAGCAAATTCGGGTCATAACCCAACTGGGTCGAAGACATAACCCAGGCCCAATACATGACCCAACACTAAAATAAAATTCTAATGCAGTAACTTCAAACGGAATTCTGGAATTTTAGGCTCCGAATCTGACTTCGACTCCAACACGAAAGTCATAGCTCTCTCTCTTAGCTTTCCGGCGAATTTTAGAACGCCTCAAACGGATTTCCGGAACTCCAGTTATGATCGTTTTCGTGCAGACTGCTAAAATTGAAAAATAAGTGCGGAAATCAAATTAAGGAAAAAATAAAATAAAATATAAAAACAAAATAAAACATAAAAATAATCAAGATAAAGTAAAGAAATGCCTAAGTAAAAATATACGAGAAAGTGCATAAATATGCATTGATCACTCATCACGCTGGGAGCGCTTAAGGGTCTCCCATGGACACAAACCTTAGGATCTATGACATTTTGATATTAATGATTATAGGAATACCTTAACGAATATAATGAGAAAGATTTTTAGACAATGGCAACGATATTTCTAAAATACAAAAGTGTACAGACAAGTGTTTGATAGTGGTTGGCTTGTGGATTTTTCTCACCGGTACTCGTAATGTCTTGAAAACTCTTCGAATGGGGATAAAAAGAGATAATCTTCTAATAGGATGATATATTTGTGATCATAGTCTATATATAGAATGATAATCATTTAGAATTCTCATTATTTCGAAATGGATTATCTTGACATCCACTTATATTTAAGCACATATTCAATTAAATAATTAATTATTAAATATAATTAATTATTTTATTTACTTACTCAACCGATTAAGATTCTTATATATATATATATATATATATATATATATATATATATATATATATATATATATATATATATATATATATATATATATATATATATATATATATATATATATATATATATATATATATATATATATATATATATATATATATATATATATATATATATATATATATATATATATATATATATATATATATATATATATATATATATATATATATATATATATATATATATATATATATATATATATATATATATATATATATATATATATATATATATATATATATATATATATATATATATATATATATATATATATATATATATATATTGCTCTGTCCCGCTCATCACACGGGGTCGGCCCAATCCATCTCTCCGTCGTGGAGGGCCTAGCTCATTGATCAGTTGTCGCTCGCGGATCAAAACGAGTGTTTTTGATGAAAACGTAATACAGCGACAATTCAACTCGGATATCGTCTCAAGGATTCTTTTATGTGATTAATCTATCAAATTCGAAATGGAGGGGGAGTTGGTTTGGTTTCTGATCGGAAAAAATAAAGAAAATGCAATTAAGCGGTTAAAATAAGTGATTATCAAAATAAGTCAATCTACTGTTTTCGGTTCCGGCTTATCACGGGTTTCTACCTTACCAATTTCCTAAGCGATTTCGATCTCTATTCGATTCCTATGTCAATTAACAAGCGCAAAAGACATAAACTAGATTAACAATCCTATATTCCAAATTAAGCAAACGGATTAAGTTTTCGTGAATTAAGCAAACACGAATTATAAACGCGAATTAACGACAAAGCGACGTAACGACGAATAAAAGCTAAGGATGCAATCATACGAATTTAATCAAAACAATTCTATAAACTAACAGATTAAGCAAAAGCAATTCATAGAATAGTGTTTAAAGAGAAACGAAATAGATTGATAAAGTAAAAACCTCAAAGCGTTGGAACGCGATTACAGCAGAATGACTCTAAGGAATTAGCTCTCCATGGTTCTCTCAAAGCTCCGAATGTATTTTTCGTGAAAATATAACTAGGTGAACAGTAACACGAGTATTTTTCCTTTAAAAAGAAAGCAAATTCGGGTCATAACCCAACTGGGTCGAAAACATAACCCAGACCCAATACATGACCCAACACTAAAATAAAATTCTAATGCCGTAACTTCAAACGGAATTCTGGAATCTTGGGCTCCGAATCTGACTTCGACTCCAACATGAAAGTCGTAGCTCTCTCTCTTAGCTTTCCGGCGAATTTTAGAACGCCTCAAACGGATTTCCGGAACTCCAGTTATGATCGTTTCCGTACAGACTGCTAAAGCTGAAAATAAGTGCGGAAATCAAATTAAGCCAAAAATAAAATAAAATATAAAA
>OZ012739.1:328487020-328519611 GCA_963859935.3 Lathyrus sativus
ATAAAGTATAACCTCAAAGCGTTGGAACGTGATTACAGCAGAATGACTCTAAGGAATTAGCTCTCCATGGTTCTCTCAAGCTCCGAATGTATTTTCGTGAAAATGTAACTAGGTGAACAGTAACACGAGTATTTTCCTTTAAAAAGAAAGAAAATTCAGTTCATAACCCAACTGGGTCGAAACATAACCTAGGCCCAATACATGACCCAACGCTAAAATAAAATTCTAATGCAGTAACTTCAAACGGAATCTGGAATTTTGGGCTCCGAATCAGACTTCGACTCCAACACAAAAGTCGTAGCTCTCTCTCTTAGCTTTCGGCGATTTTTAGAACGCCTCAAACAGATTTTCGGAACTCCAGTTATGATCGTTTTCGTGCAAACTGCTAAAGCTGAAAATAAGTGCGAAAATCAAATTAAGCCAAAAATAAATTAAATATAAAACAAAATAAAACATAAAAATAATCAAGATAAAGTAAAGAATGCCTAAGTAAAAATATAGGAGAAAGTGCATAAATATGCACTGATCACCATCAGGCTGGGAGCGCTTAAGCGTCTCCCATGGACACAAACCTTAGGATCTATGACATTTTGATATAATGATTATAGGAATATCTTAACGAATATAATTAGAAAGATTTTTAGACAATGACAACGATAATTCTAAAATACAAAAGTGTACAGACAAGTGTTTGACACTGGTTGGCTTGTGGATTTTTCTCAACCGGTACTCGTAATGTCTTGAAAACACTTCGAATGAGATAAAAAGAGATAATCTTGTTATAGTATGATATATTTGAGATCATAGCCTATATATAGAATGATAATCATTTAGAATTCTCATTATTTCGAAATGGATTATCTTGACATCCACATATATTTAAGCACATATTCAATTAAATAATTAATTAATAAATATAATTAATTATTTTATTTACTTACTCAACCGATTAAGATTCTTATATATATATTATATATATATATATATATATATAATATATATATATATATTAATATATATATATATATATATATATATATATATATATATATATATATATATATATATATATATATATATATATATATATATATATATATATATATATATATATATATATATATATATATATATATAATATATATATATATATATATATAATATATATATATATATATATATATATATTTATAATATATATATATATATATATATATATATTATATATAATATATATATATATATATTTTATATATATATATATATATATTATATATATATATATATATATATATATATATATATATATATATATATATATATATATATATATATATTATATATATATATATATATATATATATATATATATATATATATATATATATATATATATATATATATATATATATATATATATATATATAATATTATATATATATATATATATATATATATATATATATATATATATATAATTGCTCTGTCCCGCTCATCACACGGGGTCGGCCCAATCCATCTCTCTGTCGTGGAGGGCCTAGCTCATTGATCAGTTGTCGCGCGCGGATCAATACGAGTGTTTTTGATGAAAACGTAATACAGCGACAATTCAACTCGGATATCATCTCAAGGATTCTTTTATGTGATTAATCTACCAAATTCGAAATGGAGGGGGAGTTGGTTTGGTTTCTGATCGGATAAATAAAGAAAATGCAATTAAGCGGTTAAAATAAGTGATTATCAAAATAAGTCAATCTACTGTTTTCGGGTTCCGGCTTATCACGGGTTTCTACCTTACCAATTTCCTAAGCGATTTCGATCTCTATTCGATTCCTATGTCAATTAACAAGCGCAAAAGACATAAACTAGATTAACAATCCTATATTCCAAATTAAGCAAACGGATTAAGTTTTCGTGAATTAAGCAAACACGAATTATAAACGCGAATTAACGACAAAGCGACGTAACGACGAATAAAAGCTAAGGATGCAATCATACGAATTTAATCAATACAATTCTATAAACTAACAGATTAAGCAAAAGCAAATCATAGAATAATGTTTAAAGAGAAACGAATTAGATTGATAAAGTAAAATCTCAAGCGTTGGAACGCGATTACAGCAGAAAGACTCTTAGGAATTAGCACTCCATGGTTCTCTCAAAGCTCCGAATGTATTTTTCGTGAAAATGTAACTAGGTGAACAGTAACACGAGTATTTTTCCTTTAAAAAGAAAGCAAATTCGGGTCATAACCTAACTGGGTCGAAAACATAACCCAGGCCCAATACATGACCCAACACTAAAAATAATTCTAATGCAGTAACTTCAAACGGAATTCTGGAATTTTGGGCTCTGAACCTGACTTCGACTCCAACACGAAAGTCGTAGCTCTCTCTCTTAGCTTTCCGGCGATTTTTAGAACGCCTCAAACGGATTTCCGGAACTCCAGTTATGATCGTTTCCGTGCAGACTGCTAAAGCTGAAAAATAAGTGCGGAAATCAAATTAAGCCAAAAATAAAATAAATATAAAAACAAAATAAAATATAAAAATAATCAAGATAAGTAAAGAAATGCCTAAGTAAAAATATAGGAGAAAGTGCATAAATATGCATTGATCACTCATCACGCTCGGAGCGCTTAAGCGTCTCCCATTGACACAAACCTTAGGATCTATGACATTTTGATATTAATGATTATAGGAATACCTTAACGAATATAATGAGAAAGATTTTTAGACAATGACAACGATAATTCTAAATACAAAAGTGTAAAGACAAGTGTTTGACACTGGTTGGCTTGTGGATTTTTCTCAACCGGTACTTGTAATGTCTTGAAACTCTTCGAAAGGGGATAAAAAGAGATAATCTTCTTATAGGACGATATATTTGAGATCATAGCCTATATATAGAATGATAATCATTTAGAAGTCCTATTATTTCGAAATGGATTATCTTGACATCCACTTATATTTAAGCACATATTCAATTAAATAATTAATTATTAAATATAATTAATTATTTTATTTACTTACTCAATCGATTAAGATTCTTATATATATATATATATATATATATATATATAATATATATATATATATATATATATATATATATATATATATATATATATATATATAATATATATATATATATATATATATATATATAATATATATATATATATATATATATATATATATATATATATATATATATATATATATATTATATATATATATATATATATATATATATATATATATATATATATATATATATATATATATATATATATATATATATATATAATATATATATATATATATATATATATATATATATATATATATATATATTGCTCTGTCCCGCTCATCACACGGGGCTGGCCCAATCCATCTCTCCGTCGTGGAGGGCCTAGCTCATTGATCAGTTGTCGCTCGCGGATCAAAACGAGTGTTTTTTATGAAAACGTAATACAGCGACAATTCAACTCGGATATCGTCTCAAGGATTCTTTTATGTGATTAATCTACCAAATTCGAAATGGAGGGGGAGTTGGTTTGGTTTCTGATCGGATAAATAAAGAAAATGCAATTAAGCGGTTAAAATAAGTGATTATCAAAATAAGTCAATCTACTGTTTTCGGTTCTGGCTTATCACGGGTTTCAACCTTACCAATTTCCTAAGCGATTTCGATCTCTATTCGATTCCTATGTCAATAACAAGCGCAAAAGACATAAACTAGATTAACAATCCTATATTCAAATTAAGCAAACGGATTAAGTTTTCGTGAATTAAGCAAACACGAATTATAAACGCGAATTAACGACAAAGCGACGTAACGACGAATAAAAGTTAAGGATGCAATCATACGAATTTAATCAAACAATTCTATAAACTAACAGATTAAGCAAAAGCAATTCATAGAATAGTGTTTAAAGAGAAACGAATTAGATTGATAAAGTAAAAACCTCAAAGCGTTGGAACGCGATTACAGCAGAATGACTCTAAGGAATTAGCTCTCCATGGTTCTCTCAAAGCTCCGAATGTATTTTTCGTGAAAATGTAACTAGGTGAACAGTAACACGAGTAGTTTTCCTTTAAAAAGAAAGCAAATTCGGGTCATAACCCAACTGGATCGAAAACATAACCAGACCCAATACATGACCCAACACTAAAATAAAATTCTAATGCAGTAACTTCAAACAGAATTATGGAATTTTGGGCTCCGAATCTCACTTCGACTCTAACACGAAAGTCGTAGCTCTCTCTCTTAGCTTTCCGGCGATTTTTAGAACGCTAAACAGATTTCCGGAACTCCAGTTATGATCGTTTCCGTGCAAACTGCTAAAGCTGAAAAATAAGTGCGGAAATCAAATCAAGCCAAAAATAAAATAAAATATAAAACAAAATAAAACATAAAAATAATCAAGATAAAGTAAAGAAATTCCTAAGTAAAAATATAGGAGAAAGTGCATAAATATGCATTGATCACTCATCAGGCTGGGAGCGCTTAAGCGTCTCCCCATGGACACAAACCTTAGGATCTATGACATTTTGATATTAATGATTATAGGATATCTTAACGAATATAATTAGAAAGATTTTTAGACAATGACAAAGATAATTCTATAATTTAAAAGTGTACAGACAAGTGTTTTACACTGGTTGGCTTGTGGATTTTCTCAACCGGTACTCGTAATGTCTTGAAAACTCTTCGAATGGGATAAAAGAGATAATCTTCTTATAGGATGATATATTTGAGATCATAGCCTATATATAGAATGATAATCATTTAGAATTCTCATTATTTCGAAATGGATTATCTTGACATCCACTTATATTTAAGCACATATTCAATGAAATAATAATTATTATATATATATATATATATATATATATATATATATATATATATATATATATATATATATATATATAATATATATATATATATATATATATATATATATATATATATATATATATAATATATATATATATATATATATATATATATATATATATAATATATATTTATATATTATATATATATATATATATATATATATATATATATATATATATATATATATATATATATATATATATATATATATATATATATATATATATATATATATATATATATATATATTGCTCTGTCTCGCTCATAACACGGGGTCGGCGCAATCCATCTCTCCGTCGTGGAGGCCTAGCTCATTGATCAGTTGTCGAGCGCGGATCAAAACGAGTGTTTTTGATGAAAACGTAATACAGCGACAATTCAACTTGGATATCGTCTCAAGGATTCTTTATGTGATTAATCTTCCAAATTCGAAATGGAGGGGGAGTTGGTTTGGTTTCTGATCGGATAAATAAAGAAAATGCAATTAAGCGGTTAAAATAAGTGATTATCAAAATAAGTCAATCTACTGTTTTCGGTTCCGGCTTATCACGGGTTTCTACCTTACCAATTTCCTAAGCGATTTCGATCTCTATTCGATTCCTATGTCAATTAACAAGCGCAAAAGACATAAACTAGATTAACAATCCTATATTCCAAATTAAGCAAACGGATTAAGTTTTCGTGAATTAAGCAAACACGAGTTATAACGCGAATTAACGACAAAGCGAAGTAACGACGAATAAAAGCTAAGGATGCAATCATACGAATTTAATCAAAACACTTCTATAAACTAACAGATTAAGCAAAAGCATTCATAGAATAGTGTTAAAAGAGAAACGAATTAGATTGATAAAGTATAAACCTCAAAGCGTTGGAACGCGATTACAGCAGAATGACTCTAAGGAATTAGCTCTCCATGGTTCTCTCAAAGCTCCGAATGTATTTTTCGTGAAAATGTAACAAGGTGAACAGGAACACGAGTATTTTTCCTTTAAAAGAAAGAAAATTCAGGTCATAACCCAGGCCCAATACATGACCCAACGCTAAAATAAATTCTAATGCAATAACTTCAAACGGAATTCTGGAATTTTGGGCTCCGAATCTGACTTCGACTCCAACACAAAAGTCGTAGCTCTCTCTCTTAGCTTTCGGCGATTTTTAGAACGCCTCAAACAGATTTTCGGAACTCCAGTTATGATCGTTTTCGTGCAAACTGCTAAAGCTGAAAAATAAGTGCGGAAATCAAATTAAGCCAAAAATAAAATAAAATATAAAAACAAAATAAAACATAAAAATAATCAAGATAAAGTAAAGAAATGCCTAAGTAAAAATATAGGAGAAAGTGCATAAATATGCACTGATCACTCATCATGCTGGGAGCGCTTAAGCGTCTCCCCATGGACACAAACCTTAGGATCTATGACATTTTGATATTAATGATTATAGGAATATCTTAACGAATATAATTAGAAAGATTTTTAGACAATGACAACGATAATTCTAAAATACAAAAAGTGTACAGACAAGTGTTTGACACTGGTTGGCTTGTGGATTTTTCTCAACCGGTACTCGTAATGTCTTGAAAACTCTTCGAATGGGGATAAAAAGAGATAATCTTCTTATAGGATGATATATTGAGATCATAGCCTATATATAGAATGATAATCATTTAGAATTCTCATTATTTCGAAATGGATTATCTTGACATCCACTTATATTTAAGCACATATTCAATGAAATAATTAATTATTAAATATAATTAATTATATTATTTACTTACTCAACCGATTAAGATTCTTATATATATATATATATATATATATATATATATATATATATATATATATATATATATATATATATATATATATATATATATATATATATATATATATATATATATATATATATATATATATATATATATTATATATATAATATATATATATATTATATATATATATATATATATATATATATATATTGCTCTGTCCCGCTCATAACACGGGGTCGGCCAATCCATCTCTCCGTCGTGGAGGGCCTAGCTCATTGATCAGTGCGGATCAAAACGAGTGTTTTTGATGAAAACGTAATACAGCGACAATTCAACTCGGATATCGTCTCAAGGATTCTTTTATGTGATTAATCTTCCAAATTCGAAATGGAGGGGGAGTTCGTTTGGTTTCTGATCGAATAAATAAAGAAAATGCAATTAAGCGGTTAAAATAAGTGATTATCAAAATAAGTCAATCTACTGTTTTCGGTTCCGGCTTATCACGGGTTTCTACCTTACCAATTTCCTAAGCGATTTCGATCTCTATTCGATTCCTATGTCAATTAACAAGCGCAAAAGACATAAACTAGATTAACAATCCTATATTCCAAATTAAGCAAACGGATTAAGTTTTCGTGAATTAAGCAAACACGAATTATAAACGCGAATTAACGACAAAGCGACGTAACGACGAATAAAAGCTAAGGATGCAATCATATGAATTTAATCAATACAATTCTATAAACTAACAGATTAAGCAAAAGCAAATCATAGAATAATGTTTAAAGAGAAACGAATTAGATTGATAAAGTAAAATCTCAAAGCGTTGGAACGCGATTACAGCAGAAAGACTCTTAGGAATTAGCACTCCATGGTTCTCTCAAAGCTCCGAATGTATTTTTCGTGAAAATGTAACTAGGTGAACAGTAACACGAGTATTTTCTCTTTAAAAAGAAAGCAAATTCGGGTCATAACCTAACTGGGTCGAAAACATAACCCAGGCCCAATACATGACCCAACACTAAAATAAAATTCTAATGCAGTAACTTCAAACGGAATTCTGGAATTTTGGGCTCCGAACCTGACTTCGACTCCAACACGAAAGTCGTAGCTCTCTCTCTTAGCTTTCCGGCGATTTTTAGAACGCCTCAAACGGATTTCCGGAACTCCAGTTATGATCGTTTCCGTGCAGACTGCTAAAGCTGAAAAATAAGTGCGGAAATCAAATTAAGCCAAAAATAAAATAAAATATAAAAACAAAATAAAATATAAAAATAATCAAGATAAAGTAAAGAAATGCCTAAGTAAAAATATAGGAGAAAGTGCATAAATATGCATTGATCACTCATCACGCTCGGAGCGCTTAAGCGTCTCCCATTGACACAAACCTTAGGATCTATGACATTTTGATATTAATGATTATAGGAATACCTTAACGAATATAATGAGAAAGATTTTTAGACAATGACAACGATAATTCTAAAATACAAAAGTGTAAAGACAAGTGTTTGACACTGGTTGGCTTGTGGATTTTTCTCAACCGGTACTTGTAATGTCTTGAAAACTCTTCGAAAGGGGATAAAAAGAGATAATCTTCTTATAGGACGATATATTTGAGATCATAGCCTATATATAGAATGATAATCATTTAGAAGTCCTATTATTTCGAAATGGATTATCTTGACATCCACTTATATTTAAGCACATATTCAATTAAATAATTAATTATTAAATATAATTAATTATTTTATTTACTTACTCAATCGATTAAGATTCTTATATATATATATATATATATATATATATATATATATATATATATATATATATATATATATATATATATATATATATATATATATATATATATATATATATATATATATATTGCTCTGTCCCGCTCATCACACGGGGCTGGCCCAATCCATCTCTCCGTCGTGGAGGGCCTAGCTCATTAATCAGTTGTCGCTCGCGGATCAAAACGAGTGTTTTTTATGAAAACGTAATACAACGACAATTCAACTCGGATATCGTCTCAAGGATTCTTTTATGTGATTAATCTACCAAATTCGAAATGGAGGGGGAGTTGGTTTGGTTTCTGATCGGATAAATAAAGAAAATGCAATTAAGCGGTTAAAATAAGTGATTATCAAAATAAGTCAATCTACTGTTTTCGGTTCTGGCTTATCACGGGTTTCAACCTTACCAATTTCCTAAGCGATTTCGATCTCTATTCGATTCCTATGTCAATTAACAAGCGCAAAAGACATAAACTAGATTAACAATCCTATATTCAAAATTAAGCAAACGGATTAAGTTTTCGTGAATTAAGCAAACACGAATTATAAACGCGAATTAACGACAAAGCGACGTAACGACGAATAAAAGTTAAGGATGCAATCATACGAATTTAATCAAAACAATTCTATAAACTAACAGATTAAGCAAAAGCAATTCATAGAATAGTGTTTAAAGAGAAACGAATTAGATTGATAAAGTAAAAACCTCAAAGCGTTGGAACGCGATTACAGCAGAATGACTCTAAGGAATTAGCTCTCCATGGTTCTCTCAAAGCTCCGAATGTATTTTTCGTGAAAATGTAACTAGGTGAACAGTAACACGAGTAGTTTTCCTTTAAAAAGAAAGCAAATTCGGGTCATAACCCAACTGGATCGAAAACATAACCCAGACCCAATACATGACCCAACACTAAAATAAAATTCTAATGCAGTAACTTCAAACAGAATTATGGAATTTTGGGCTCCGAATCTCACTTCGACTCTAACACGAAAGTCGTAGCTCTCTCTCTTAGCTTTCCGGCGATTTTTAGAACGCCTCAAACAGATTTCCGGAACTCCAGTTATGATCGTTTCCGTGCAAACTGCTAAAGCTGAAAAATAAGTGCGGAAATCAAATTAAGCCAAAAATAAAATAAAATATAAAAACAAAATAAAACATAAAAATAATCAAGATAAAGTAAAGAAATTCCTAAGTAAAAATATAGGAGAAAGTGCATAAATATGCACTGATCACTCATCATGCTGGGAGCGCTTAAGCGTCTCCCCATGGACACAAACCTTAGGATCTATGACATTTTGATATTAATGATTATAGGAATATCTTAACGAATATAATTAGAAAGATTTTTAGACAATGACAACGATAATTATAAAATACAAAAGTGTACAGACAAGTGTTTGACACTGGTTGGCTTGTGGATTTTTCTCAACCGGTACTCGTAATGTCTTGAAAACTCTTCGAATGGGGATAAAAAGAGATAATCTTCTTATAGGATGATATATTTGAGATCATAGCCTATATATAGAATGATAATCATTTAGAATTCTCATTATTTCGAAATGGATTATCTTGACATCCACTTATATTTAAGCACATATTCAATGAAATAATTAATTATTAAATATAATTAATTATTTTATTTACTTACTCAACCGATTAAGATTCTTATATATATATATATATATATATATATATATATATATATATATATATATATATATATATATATATATATATATATATATATATATATATATATATATATATATATATACATACATATATATATATATATATATATATATATATATATATATATATATATATATATATATATATATATATATATATATATATATATATATATATATATATATATATATATATATATATATATATATATATATATATATATATATATATATATATATATATATATATATATATATATATATATATATATATATATATATATATATATATATATATATATATATATATATATATTGCTCTGTCCCGCTCATAACACGGGGTCGGCCCAATCCATCTCTCCGTCGTGGAGGGCCTAGCTCATTGATCAGTTGTCGCGCGCGGATCAAAACGAGTGTTTTTTATGAAAACGTAATACAACGACAATTCAACTCGGATATCGTCTCAAGGATTCTTTTATGTGATTAATCTTCCAAATTCGAAATGGAGGGGAGTTGGTTTGGTTTCTGATCGGATAAATAAAGAAAATGCAATTAAGCGGTTAAAATAAGTGATTATCAAAATAAGTCAATCTACTGTTTTCGGTTCCGGCTTATCACGGGTTTCTACCTTACCAATTTCCTAAGCGATTTCGATCTCTATTCGATTCCTATGTCAATTAACAAGCGCAAAAGACATAAACTAGATTAACAATCCTATATTTCAAATTAAGCAAACGGATTAAGTTTTCGTGAATTAAGCAAACACGAATTATAAACGCGACTTAACGACAAAGCGACGTAACGACTAATAAAAGCTAAGGATGCAATCATACAAATTTAATCAAAACAATTCTATAAACTAACAGATTAAGCAAAAGCAATTCATAGAATAGTGTTTAAAGAGAAACGAATTAGATTGATAAAGTATAAACCTCAAAGCGTTGGAACGTGATTACAACATAATGACTCTAAGGAATTAGCTCTCCATGGTTCTCTCAAAGCTCCGAATTTATTTTTCGTGAAAATGTAACTAGGTGAACAGTAACACGAGTATTTTTCCTTTAAAAAGAAAGCAAATTCAGGTCATAACCCAACTGGGTCGAAAACATAACCCAGGCCCAATACATGACCCAACGCTAAAATAAAATTCTAATTCAGTAACTTCAAATGGAATTCTGGAATTTTGGGCTCCGAATCTGACTTCGACTCCAACACAAAGGTCGTAGCTCTCTCTCTTAGCTTTCCGGCGATTTTTAGAACGCCTCAAACAGATTTCCGAAACTCCAGTTATGATCGTTTCCGTGCAAACTGCTAAAGCTGAAAAATAAGTGCGGAAATCAAATTAAGCCAAAAATAAAATAAAATATAAAAACAAAATAAAACATAAAAATTATCAAGATAAAGTAAAGAAATGCCTAAGTAAAAATATAGGAGAAAGTGCATAAATATGCACTGATCACTCATCAGGCTGGGAGCCCTTAAGTGTCTCCCCATGGACACAAACTTTAGGATCTATGACATTTTGATATTAATGATTATAGGAATACCTTAACGAATATAATGAGAAAGATTTTTAGACAATAACAACGATAATTCTAAAATACAAAAGTGTACAGACAAGTGTTTGACACTGGTTGGCTTGTGGATTTTTCTCAACCGGTACTCGTAATGTCTTGAAAACTCTTCGAATGGGGATAAAAAGAGATAATCTTCTTATAGGATGATATATTTGAGATCATAGCCTATATATAGAATGATAATCATTTAGAATTCTCATTATTTCGAAATAGATTATCTTGACATCCACTTATATTTAAGAACATATTCAATTAAATAATTAATTATTTTATTTACTTACTCAACCGATTAAGATTCTTATATATATATATATATATATATATATATATATATATATATATATATATATATATATATATATATATATATATATATATATATATATATATATATATATATATATATATATATATATATATATATATATATATATATATATATATATATTTATATATATATATATATATATATATATATATATATATATATATATATATATATTTATATATATATATATATATATATATATATATATATATATATATATATATATATATATATATATATATATATATATATATATATATATATATTTATATATATATATATATATATATATATATATATATATATATATATATATATATATATATATATATATATATATATATATATATATATATATATATATATATATATATATATATATATATATATATATATATATATATATATATATTGCTCTGTCCCGCTCATCAACACGGGGTCGGCCCAATCCATGTCTCCGTCGTGGAGGGCCTAGCTCATTGATCAGTTGTCGCGCGCGGATCAAACGAGTGTTTTTGATGAAAACGTAATACAACGACAATTCAACTCGGATATCGTCTCAAGGATTCTTTTATGTGATTAATCTACCAAATTTGAAATGGAGGGGAGTTGGTTTGGTTTCTGTTCGGATAAATAAAGAAAATGCAATTAAGCGGTTAAAATAAGTGATTATCAAAATAAGTCAATCTACTGTTTTCGGTTCCGGCTTATCACGGGTTTCTACCTTACCAATTTCTTAAGCGATTTCGATCTATATTCGATTCCTATGTCACTTTACACGCGTAAAAGACACAAACTAGATTAACAATCCTATATTTCAAATTAAGCAAACGGATTAAGTTTTCGTGAATTAAGCAAACACGAATTATAAACGCGAATTAACGACAAAGCGACGTAACGACGAATAAAAGCTAAGGATGCAATCATAAGAATTTAATCAAAACAATTCTATAAACTAACAGATTAAGCAAAAGCAATTCATAGAATAATGTTTAAAGAGAAACAAATTAGATTGATAAAGTAAAAACCTCAAAGCGTTGGAACGCGATTACAGCAGAATGACTCTAAGGAATTAGCTCTCCATGTTTCTCTCAAAGCTCCGAATGTATTTTTTGTGAAAATGTAACTTGGTGAACAGTAACACGAGTATTTTTCCTTTAAAAAGAAATCAAATTCGGGTCATAACCCAACTGGGTCGAAAACATAACCCAGGTCCAATACATGACCCAACACTAAAATAAAATTCTAATGCAGTAACTTCAAACGGAATTCTGGAATTTTGGGCTCCGAATCTGACTTCGACTTTAACACGATAGTCGTAGCGCTCTCTCTTAGCTTTCCGGCGATTTTTAGAACGCCTCAAACGGATTTCCGGAACTCCAGTTATGATCGTTTCCGTGCAGACTGCTAAAGCTGAAAAATAAGTGCGGAAATCAAATTAAGCCAAAAATAAAATAAAATATAAAAACAAAATAAAATATAAAAATAATCAAGATAAAGTAAAGAAATTCCTAAGTAAAAATATAGGAGAAAGTGCATAAATATGCATTGATCGTTCATCATGCTGGGAGCGCTTAAGCGTCTCCCATTGACAAAAACCTTAGGATCTATGACATTTTGATATTAATGATTATAGGAATACCTTAACGAATATAATGAGAAAGATTTTTAGACAATGACAACGATAATTCTAAAATACAAAAGTGTACAGACAAGTGTTTGACACTGGTTGGCTTGTGGATTTTTCTCAACCGGTACTCGTATTGTCTTGAAAACTCTTCGAATGGGGATAAAAAGAGATAATCTTCTTATAGGACGATATATTTGAGATCATAGCCTATATATAGAATGATAATCATTTAGAAGTCCTATTATTTCGAAATGGATTATCTTGACATCCACTTATATTTAAGCACATATTCAATTAAATAATTAATTATTAAATATAATTAATTATTTTATTTACTTACTCAACCGATTAAGATTCTTATATATATATATATATATATATATTATATATATATATATATATATATATATATATATATATATATATATATATATATATATATATATATATATATATATATATATATATATATTGTATATATATATATATATATATATATATATATATATATATATATATATATATATATATATATATATATATATATATATATATATATATATATATATATATATATATATTGCTCTGTCCCGCTCATCACACGGGGTCGGCCCAATCCATCTCTCCGTAGTGGAGGGCCTAGCTCATTGATCAGTTGTCGCGCGCGGATCAAAACGAGAGTTTTTGATGAAAACGTAATACAACGACAATTCAACTCGGATATCGTCTCAAGGATTCTTTTATGTGATTAATCTACCAAATTCGAAATGGAGGGGGAGTTGGTTTGGTTTCTGATCGGATAAATAAAGAAAATGCAATTAAGCGGTTAAAATAAGTCAATCTATTATTTTCGGTTCCGGCTTATCACGGGTTTCTACCTTACCAATTTCCTAAGCGATTTCGATCTCTATTTGATTCCTATGTCAATTAACAAGCGCAAAAGACATAAACTAGATTAACAATCCTATATTCCTAATTAAGCAAACAGATTAAGTTTTCGTGAATTAAGCAAACACGAATTATAAACGCGAATTAACGACAAAGCGACGTAACGACGAATAAAAGCTAAGGATGCAATCATACGAATTTAATCAAAACAATTCTATAAACTAACAGATTCAGCAAAAGCAAATCATAGAGTAGTGTTTAAAGAGAAACAAATTAGATTGATTAAGTAAAAACCTCAAAGCGTTGGAACGCGATTACAGCAGAATGACTCTTAGGAATTAGCTCTCCATGGTTCTTTCAAAGCTCCGAATGTATTTTTCGTGAAAATGTAACTAGGTGAACAATAACACGAGTATTTTTCCTTTAAAAAGAAAGCAAATTCGGTTCATAACCCAACTAGGTCGAAAACATAACCGAGGCCCAATACATGACCCAACACTAAAATAAAATTCTAATGCAGTAACTTCAAACGGAATTCTGGAATTTTGGGCTCCAAATCTGACTTCGACACCAACACAAAAGTCGTAGCTCTCTCTCTTAGCTTTCCGGCAATTTTTAGAACGCCTCAAACAGATTTCCGGAACTCCAGTTCTGATCATTTCCGTGCAGACTGCTAAAGCTGAAAAATAAGTGCGGAAATCAAATTAAGCCATAAATAAAATAAAATATAAAAACAAAATAAAACATAAAAATAATCAAGATAAAGTAAAGAAATGCCTAAGTAAAAATATAGGAGCAAGTGCATAAATATGCACTGATCACTCATCACGCTGGGAGCGCTTAAGCGTCTCCCCATTGACACAAACTTTAGGATCTATGACATTTTGATATTAATGATTATAGGAATACCTTAACGAATATAATGAGAAAGATTTTTAGACAATAACAGCGATAATTCTAAAATACAAAAGTGTACAGACAAGTGTTTGACACTGGTTGGCTTGTGGATTTTTCTCAACCGGTACTCGTAATGTCTTGAAAACTCTTCGAATGGGGAAAACTCTTCGAATGGGGATAAAAAGAGATAATCTTCTTATAGGATGATATATTTGAGATCATAGCCTATATATAGAATGATAATCATTTAGAATTCTCATTATTTCGAAATGGATTATCTTGACATCCACTTATATTTAAGCACATATTCAATTAAATAATTAATTATTAAATATAATTAATTATTTTATTTACTTACTCAACCGATTAAGATTCTTATATATATATATATATATATATATATATATATATATATATATATATATATATATATATATATATATATTATATATATATATATAAAAATAATATATATATATATATATATATATATATATATATATATATATATATATATATATATATATATATATATATATATATATATATATATATATATTGCTCTGTCCCGCTCATCACACGGGGTCGGCCCAATCCATCTCTCCGTATTGGAGGGCCTAGCTCATTGATCAGTTGTCGCGCGCGGATCAAAACGAGTGTTTTTGATGAAAACGTAATACAACGACAATTCAACTCGGATATCGCCTCAAGGATTCTTTTATGTGATTAATCTACCAAATTCGAAATGGAGGGGGAGTTGGTTTGGTTTCTGATCGGATAAATAAAGAAAATGCAATTAAGCGGTTAAAATAAGTCAATCTACTGTTTTTGGTTCCGGCTTATCACGAGTTTCTACCTTACCAATTTCCTAAGCGATTTCGATCTCTATTTGATTCCTATGTCAATTAACAAGCGCAAAAGACATAAACTAGATTAACAATCGTATATTCCTAATTAAGCAAACGGATTAAGTTTTCGTGAATTAAGCAAACACGAATTATAAACGCGAATTAACGACAAAGCGACGTAACGACGAATAAAAGCTAAGGATGCAATCATACGAATTTAATCAAAACAATTCTATAAACTAACAGATTCAGCAAAAGCAAATCATAGAATAGTGTTTAAAGAGAAACAAATTAGATTGATTAAGTAAAAACCTCAAAGCGTTGGAACGCGATTATAGCAGAATGACTCTTAGGAATTAGCTCTCCATGGTTCTTTCAAAGCTCCGAATGTATTTTTCGTGAAAATGTAACTAGGTGAACAATAACACGAGTATTTTTCCTTTAAAAAGAAAGCAAATTCGGTTCATAACCCAACTGTGTCGAAAACATAACCGAGGCCCAATACATGACCCAACACTAAAATAAAATTCTAATGCAGTAACTTCAAACGGAATTCTGGAATTTTGGGTTCCAAATCTGACTTCGACTCCAACACAAAAGTCGTAGCTCTCTCTCTTAGCTTTCCTGCAATTTTTAGAACGCCTCAAACGGATTTCCGGAACTCCAGTTCTGATCGTTTCCGTGCAGACTGCTAAAGCTGAAAAATAAGTGCGGAAATCAAATTAAGCCATAAATAAAATAAAATATAAAAACAAAATAAAACATAAAAATAATCAAGATAAAGTAAAGAAATGCCTAAGTAAAAATATAGGAGCAAGTGCATAAATATGCACTGATCACTCATCACGCTGGGAGCGCTTAAGCGTCTCCCCATTGACACAAACTTTAGGATCTATGACATTTTGATATTAATGATTATAGGAATACCTTAACGAATATAATGAGAAAGATTTTTAGACAATAACAGCGATAATTCTAAAATACAAAAGTGTACAGACAAGTGTTTGACACTGGTTGGCTTGTGGATTTTTCTCAACCGGTACTCGTAATGTCTTGAAAACTCTTCGAATGGGGATAAAAAGAGATAATCTTCTTATAGGATGATATATTTGAGATCATAGCCTATATATAGAATGATAATCATTTAGAATTCTCATTATTTCGAAATGGATTATCTTGACATCCACTTATATTTAAGCACATATTCAATTAAATAATTAATTATTAAATATAATTAATTATTTTATTTACTTACTCAACCGATTAAGATTCTTATATATATATATATATATATATATATATATATATATATATATATATATATATATATATATATATATATATATATATATATATATATATATATATATATATATATATATATATATATATATATATATATATATATATATATATATATATATATATATATATATATATATATATATATATATATATATATATATATATTATATATATATAAATAATATATATATATATATATATATATATATATATATATATATTATATATATAAATAATATATATATATATATATATATATATATATATATATATATATATATATATATATATATATATATATATATATATATATATATATATATATATATATATATATATATTGCTCTGTCCCGCTCATCACACAGGGTCGGCCCAATCCATCTCTCCGTAGTGGAGGGCCTAGCTCATTGATCAGTTGTCGCGCGCGGATCAAAACGAGTGTTTTTGATGAAAACGTAATACAACGACAATTCAACTCGGATATCGCCTCAAGGATTCTTTTATGTGATTAATCTACCAAATTCGAAATGGAGGGGGAGTTGGTTTGGTTTCTGATCGGATAAATAAAGAAAATGCAATTAAGCGGTTAAAATAAGTCAATCTACTGTTTTTGGTTCCGGCTTATCACGAGTTTCTACCTTACCAATTTCCTAAGCGATTTCGATCTCTATTTGATTCCTATGTCAATTAACAAGCGCAAAAGACATAAACTAGATTAACAATCCAATATTCCTAATTAAGCAAACGGATTAAGTTTTCGTGAATTAAGCAAACACGAATTATAAACGCGAATTAACGACAAAGCGACGTAACGACGAATAAAAGCTAAGGATGCAATCATACGAATTTAATCAAAACAATTCTATAAACTAACAGATTCAGCAAAAGCAAATCATAGAATAGTGTTTAAAGAGAAACAAATTAGATTGATTAAGTAAAAACCTCAAAGCGTTGGAACGCGATTATAGCAGAATGACTCTTAGGAATTAGCTCTCCATGGTTCTTTCAAAGCTCCGAATGTATTTTTCGTGAAAATGTAACTAGGTGAACAATAACACGAGTATTTTTCCTTTAAAAAGAAAGCAAATTCGGTTCATAACCCAAATGGGTCGAAAACATAACCGAGGCCCAATACATGACCCAACACTAAAATAAAATTCTAATGCAGTAACTTCAAACGGAATTCTGGAATTTTGGGATCCAAATCTGACTTCGACTCCAACACAAAAGTCGTAGCTCTCTCTCTTAGCTTTCCGGCAATTTTTAGAACGCCTCAAACGGATTTCCGGAACTCTAGTTCTGATCGTTTCCGTGCAGACTGCTAAAGCTGAAAAATAAGTGCGGAAATCAAATTAAGCCATAAATAAAATAAAATATAAAAACAAAATAAAACATAAAAATAATCAAGATAAAGTAAAGAAATACCTAAGTAAAAATATAGGAGCAAGTGCATAAATATGCACTGATCACTCATCACGCTGGGAGCGCTTAAGCGTCTCCCATTGACACAAACTTTAGGATCTATGACATTTTGATATTAATGATTATAGGAATACCTTAACGAATATAATGAGAAAGATTTTTAGACAATAACAACGATAATTCTAAAATACAAAAGTGTACAGACAAGAGTTTGACACTGGTTGGCTTGTGGATTTTTCTCAACCGGTACTCGTAATGTCTTGAAAACTCTTCGAATGGGGATAAAAAGAGATAATCTTCTTATAGGATGATATATTTGAGATCATAGCCTATATATAGAATGATAATCATTTAGAATTCTCATTATTTCGAAATGGATTATCTTAACATCCACTTATATTTAAGCACATATTCAATTAAATAATTAATTATTAAATATAATTAATTATTTTATTTACTTACTCAACCGATTAAGATTCTTATATATATATATATATATATATATATATATATATATATATATATATATATATATATATATATATATATATATATATATATATATATATATATATATATATAATATATATATATATATATATATATATATATAATATATATATATATATATATATATATATATATATATATATATATATATATATATATATATATATATATATATATATATATATATATATATATATATATATATATATATATATATATATATATATATATATATATATATATATATATATATATATATATATATATATATATATATATATATATATATATATATATATATATATATATATATATATTTCTCTGTCCCGCTCATCACACGGGTCGGCCCAATCCATCTCTCCGTCGTGGAGGGCCTAGCTCATTGATCAGTTGTCGCGCGCGGATCAAAACGAGTGTTTTTGATGAAAACGTAATACAGCGACTATTCAACTTGGATATCGTCTCAAGGATTCTTTTATGTGATTAATCTACCAAATTTGAAATGGAGGGGGAGTTGGTTTGGTTTCTGATCGGATAAATAAAGAAAATGCAATTAAGCGGTTAAAGTAAGTGATTATCAAAATAAGTCAATCTACTGTTTTCGGTTCCGGCTTATCACGGGTTTCTACCTTACCAATTTCCTAAGCGATTTCGATCTCTATTTGATTCCTATGTCAATTAACAAGCGCAAAAGACATAAACTAGATTAACAATCATATATTCCAAATTAAGCAAACGGATTAAGTTTTCGTGAATTAAGCAAACACAAATTATAAACGCGAATTAACGACAAAGCGACGTAACGACGAATAAAAGCTAAGGATGCAATCATATGAATTTAATCAAAACAATTCTATAAACTAACAGATTCAGCAAAAGCAAATCATAGAATAGTGTTTAAAGAGAAACCAATTAGATTGATTAAGTAAAAACCTCAAAGCGTTGGAACGCGATTACAGCAGAACGACTCTTAGGAATTAGCTCTCCATGGTTCTTTCAAAGCTCCGAATGTATTTTTCGTGAAAATGTAACTAGGTGAACAATAACACGAGTATTTTTCCTTTAAAAGAAAGCAAATTCGGGTCATAACCCAACTGGGTCGAAAACATAACCGAGGCCCAATACATGACCCAACACTAAAATAAAATTCTAATGCAGTAACTTCAAACGGAATTCTGGAATTTTGGGCTCCGAATCTGACTTCGGCTCCAACACGAAAGTCGTAGCTCTCTCTCTTAGCTTTCCGGCGATTTTTAGAACGCCTCAAACGGATTTTCGGAACTCCAGTTATGATCGTTTCCGTGCAGACTGCTAAAGCTGAAAAATAAGTGCGGAAATCAAATTAAGCCATAAATAAAATAAAATATAAAAACAAAATAAAACATAAAAATAATCAAGATAAATTAAAGAAATGCCTAAGTAAAAATATAGGAGAAAGTGAATAAATATGCACTGATCACTCATCACGCTGGGAGCGCTTAAGCGTCTCCCCATTGACACAAACTTTAGGATCTATGACATTTTGATATTAATGATTATAGGAATACCTTAACGAATATAATGAGAAAGATTTTTAGACAATAACAACGATAATTCTAAAATACAAAAGTGTACAGACAAGTGTTTGACACTGGTTGACTTGTGGATTTTTCTCAACCGGTACTCGTAATGTCTTGAAACTCTTCGAATGGGGATAAAAAGAGATAATCTTCTTATAGGATGATATATTTGAGATCATAGCCTATATATAGAATGATAATCATTTAGAATTCTCATTATTTCCGAAATGGATTATCTTGACATCCACTTATATTTAAGAACATATTCAATTAAATAATTAATTATTTTATTTACTTACTCAACCGATTAAGATTCTTATATATATATATATATATATATATATATATATATATATATATATATATATATATATATATATATATATATATATATATATATATATATATATATATATATATATATATATATATATATATATATATATATATATATATATATAAATATATATATATATATTGCTCTGTCCCGCTCATCACACGGGGTCGGCCCAATCCATCTCTCCGTCGTGGAGGGCCTACCTCATTGATCAGTTGTCGCGCGCGGATCAAAACGAGTGTTTTTGATGAAAACGTAATACAACGACAATTCAACTCGGATATCGTCTCAAGGATTCTTTTATGTGATTAATCTACCAAATTCGAAATGGAGGGGAGTTGGTTTGGTTTCTGATCGGATAATTAAAGAAAATGCAATTAAGCGGTTAAAATAAGTGATTATCAAATAAGTCAATCTACTATTTTCGGTTCCGGCTTATCACGGGTTTCTACCTTACCAATTTCCTAAGCGATTTCGATCTCTATTTGATTCCTATGTCAATTAACAAGCACAAAAGACATAAACTAGATTAACAATCCTATATTCCAAATTAAGCAAACGGATTAAGTTTTCGTGAATTAAGCAAACACGAATTATAAACGCGAATTAACGACAAAGCGACGTAACGACGAATAAAAGCTAGGGATGCAATCATACGAATTTAATCAAAACAATTCTATAAACTAACAGATTCAGCAAAAGCAAATCATAGAATAGTGTTTAAAGAGAAACAAATTAGATTGATTAAGTAAAAACCTCAAAGCGTTGGAACGCGATTACAGCAGAATGACTCTTAGGAATTAGCTCTCCATGGTTCTTTTAAAGCTCCGAATGTATTTTTCGTTGGAAAATGTAACTAGGTGAACAATAACACGAGTATTTTTCCTTTAAAAAGAAAGCAAATTCGGGTCATAACCCAACTGGGTCGAAAACATAACCGAGGCCCAATACATGACCCAACACTAAAATAAAATTCTAATGCAGTAACTTCAAACGGAATTCTGGAATTTTGGGCTACAAATCTGACTTCGACTCCAACACAAAAGTCGTAGCTCTCTCTCTTATCTTTCCGGCGATTTTTAGAACGCCTCAAACGGATTTCCGGAACTCCAGTTATGATCGTTTCCGTGCAGACTTCTAAAGCTGAAAAATAAGTGCGGAAATCAAATTAAGCCATAAATAAAATAAAATATAAAAAAAAATAAAACATAAAAATAATCAAGATAAAGTAAAGAAACGCCTAAGTAAAAATATAGGAGCAAGTGCATAAATATGCACTGATCACTCATCACGCTGGGAGCGCTTAAGCGTCTCCCATTGACACAAACTTTAGGATCTATGACATTTTGATATTAATGATTATAGGAATACCTTAACGAATATAATGAGAAAGATTTTTAGACAATAACAACGATAATTCTAAAATACAAAAGTGTACAGACAAGTGTTTGACACTGGTTGGCTTGTGGATTTTTCTCAACCGGTACTCGCAATGTCTTGAAAACTCTTCGAATGGGGATAAAAAGAGATAATCTTCTTATAGATGATATATTTGAGATCATAGCCTATATATAGAATGATAATCATTTAGAATTCTCATTATTTCGAAATGGATTATCTTGACATCCACTTATATTTAAGCACATATTCAATTAAATAATTAATTATTAAATATAATTAATTATTTTATTTACTTACTCAACCGATTAAGATTCTTATATATATATATATATATATATATATATATATATATATATATATATATATATATATATATATATATATATATATATATATATATATATATAAAATATATATATATATATATATATATATATATATATATATATATATATATATATATATATATATATATATATATATATATATATATATATATATATATATATATATATATATATATATATATTGCTCTGTCCCGCTCATCACACGGGGTCGGCCCAATCCATCTCTCCGTCGTGGAGGGCCTAGCTCATTGATGAGTTGTCGCGCGCGGATCAGAACGAGTGTTTTTGATGAAAACGTAATACAACGACAATTCAACTCGGATATCGTCTCAAGGATTCTTTTATGTGATTAATCTACCAAATTCGAAATGGAGGGGGAGTTGGTTTGGTTTCTGATCGGATAAATAAAGAAAATGCAATTAAGCGGTTAAAATAAGTCAATCTACTGTTTTCGGTTCGGCTTATCACGGGTTTCTACCTTACCAATTTCCTAAGCGATTTCAATCTCTATTTGATTCCTATGTCAATTAACAAGCGCAAAAGACATAAACTAGATTAACAATCCTATATTCCTAATTAAGCAAACGGATTAAGTTTTCGTGAATTAAGCAAACACGAATTATAAACGCGAATTAACGACAAAGCGACGTAACGACGAATAAAAGCTAAGGATGCAATCATACGAATTTAATCAAAACAATTCTATAAACTAACAGATTCAGGAAAAGCAAATCATAAAATAGTGTTTAAAGAGAAACCAATTAGATTGATTAAGTAAAAACCTCAAAGCGTTGGAACGCGATTACAGCAGAACGACTCTTAGGAATTAGCTCTCCATGGTTCTTTCAAAGCTCCGAATGTATTTTTCGTGAAAATGTGACTAGGTGAACAATAACACGAGTATTTTTCCTTAAAAAAGAAAGCAAATTCAGGTCATAACCCAACTGGGTCGAAAACATAACCGAGGCCCAATACATGACCCCAACACTAAAATAAAATTCTAATGCAGTAACTTAAAACGGAATTCTGGAATTTTGGGCTCCGAATCTGACTTCGGCTCCAACACGAAAGTCGTAGCTCTCTCTCTTAGCTTTCCGGCGATTTTTAGAACGCCTCAAACGGATTTTCGGAACTCCAGTTATGATCGTTTCCGTGCAGACTGCTAAAGCTGAAAAATAAGTGCGGAAATCAAATTAAGCCATAAATAAAATAAAATATAAAAACAAAATAAAACATAAAAATAATCAAGATAAATTAAAGAAATGCCTAAGTAAAAATATAGGAGAAAGTGAATAAATATGCACTGATCACTCATCACGCTGGGAGCGCTTAAGCGTCTCCCCATTGACACAAACTTTAGGATCTATGACATTTTGATATTAATGATTATAGGAATACCTTAACGAATATAATGAGAAAGATTTTTAGACAATAACAACGATAATTCTAAAATACAAAAGTGTACAGACAAGTGTTTGACACTGGTTGACTTGTGGATTTTTCTCAACCGGTACTCGTAATGTCTTGAAAACTCTTCGAATGGGGATAAAAAGAGATAATCTTCTTATAGGATGATATATTTGAGATCATAGCCTATATATAGAATGATAATCATTTAGAATTCTCATTATTTCGAAATGGATTATCTTGACATCCACTTATATTTAAGAACATATTCAATTAAATAATTAATTATTTTATTTACTTACTCAACCGATTAAGATTCTTATATATATATATATATATATATATATATATATATATATATATATATATATATATATATATATATATATATATATATATAAATATATATATATATATATATATATATTGCTCTGTCCCGCTCATCACACGGGGTCGGCCCAATCCATCTCTCCGTCGTGGAGGGCCTACCTCATTGATCAGTTGTCGCGCGCGGATCAAAACGAGTGTTTTTGATGAAAACGTAATACAACGACAATTCAACTCGGATATCGTCTCAAGGATTCTTTTATGTGATTAATCTACCAAATTCGAAATGGAGGGGGAGTTGGTTTGGTTTCTGATCGGATAAATAAAGAAAATGCAATTAAGCGGTTAAAATAAGTGATTATCAAAATAAGTCAATCTACTGTTTTCGGTTCCGGCTTATCACGGGTTTCTACCTTACCAATTTCCTAAGCGATTTCGATCTCTATTTGATTCCTATGTCAATTAACAAGCACAAAAGACATAAACTAGATTAACAATCCTATATTCCAAATTAAGCAAACGGATTAAGTTTTCGTGAATTAAGCAAACACGAATTATAAACGCGAATTAACGACAAAGCGACGTAACGACGAATAAAAGCTAGGGATGCAATCATACGAATTTAATCAAAACAATTCTATAAACTAACAGATTCAGCAAAAGCAAATCATAGAATAGTGTTTAAAGAGAAACAAATTAGATTGATTAAGTAAAAACCTCAAAGCGTTGGAACGCGATTACAGCAGAATGACTCTTAGGAATTAGCTCTCCATGGTTCTTTTAAAGCTCCGAATGTATTTTTCGTGAAAATGTAACTAGGTGAACAATAACACGAGTATTTTTCCTTTAAAAAGAAAGCAAATTCGGGTCATAACCCAACTGGGTCGAAAACATAACCGAGGCCCAATACATGACCCAACACTAAAATAAAATTCTAATGCAGTAACTTCAAACGGAATTCTGGAATTTTGGGCTACAAATCTGACTTCGACTCCAACACAAAAGTCGTAGCTCTTTCTCTTATCTTTCCGGCGATTTTTAGAACGCCTCAAACGGATTTCCGGAACTCCAGTTATGATCGTTTCCGTGCAGACTTCAAAAGCTGAAAAATAAGTGCGGAAATCAAATTAAGCCATAAATAAAATAAAATATAAAAACAAAATAAAACATAAAAATAATCAAGATAAACTAAAGAAACGCCTAAGTAAAAATATAGGAGCAAGTGCATAAATATGCACTGATCACTCATCACGCTGGGAGCGCTTAAGCGTCTCCCCATTGACACAAACTTTAGGATCTATGACATTTTGATATTAATGATTATAGGAATACCTTAACGAATATAATGAGAAAGATTTTTAGACAATAACAACGATAATTCTAAAATACAAAAGTGTACAGACAAGTGTTTGACACTGGTTGGCTTGTGGATTTTTCTCAACCGGTACTCGCAATGTCATGAAAACTCTTCGAATGGGGATAAAAAGAGATAATCTTCTTATAGGATGATATATTTGAGATCATAGCCTATATATAGAATGATAATCATTTAGAATTCTCATTATTTCGAAATGGATTATCTTGACATCCACTTATATTTAAGCACATATTCAATTAAATAATTAATTATTAAATATAATTAATTATTTTATTTACTTACTCAACCGATTAAGATTCTTATATATATATATATATATATATATATATATATATATATATATATATATATATATATATATATATATATATATATATATATATATATATATATATATATATATATATATATATATATATATATATATATATATATATATATATATATATATATATATATATATATATATATATATAATATATATATATATATATATATATATATATATATATATATATATATATATATATATATATATATATATATATATATATATATATATATATATATATATTGCTCTGTCCCGCTCATCACACGGGGTCGGCCCAATCCATCTCTCCGTCGTGGAGGGCCTAGCTCATTGATGAGTTGTCGCGCGCGGATCAGAACGAGTGTTTTTGATGAAAACGTAATACAACGACAATTCAACTCGGATATCGTCTCAAGGATTCTTTTATGTGATTAATCTACCAAATTCGAAATGGAGGGGAGTTGGTTTGGTTTCTGATCGGATAAATAAAGAAAATGCAATTAAGCGGTTAAAATAAGTGATTATCAAAATAAGTCAATCTACTGTTTTCGGTCCGGCTTATCACGGGTTTCTACCTTACCAATTTCCTAAGCGATTTCGATCTCTATTCGATTCCTATGTCAATTAACAAGCGCAAAAGACATAAACTAGATTAACAATCCTATATTCCAAATTAAGCAAACAGATTAAGTTTTCGTGAATTAAGCAAACACGAATTATAAACGCGAATTAACGACAAAGCGACGTAACGACGAATAAAGCTAAGGATGCAATCATACGAATTTAATCAAAACAATTCTATAAACTAACAGATTAAGCAAAATCAATTAATAGAATAGTGTTTAAAGAGAAACAAATTAGATTGATAAAGTAAAAACCTTAAAGCGTTGGAACGCGATTACAGCAGAATGACTCTAAGGAATTAGCTTTCCATGTTTCTCTCAAAGCTCCGAATGTATTTTTCGTGAAAATGTAACTAGGTGAACAGTAACACGAGTATTTTTCCTTTAAAAAGAAAGCAAATTCGGGTCTTAACCCAACTGGGTCGAAAACATAACCCAGGCCCAATACATGACCCAACACTAAAATAAAATTCTAATGCAGTAACTTCAAACGGAATTCTGGAATTTTGGGCTCCGAATCTGACTTCGACTCCAACGCGAAAGTCGTAGCTCTCTTTCTTAGCTTTCCGGAGATTTTTAGAACGCCTCAAACGGATTTCCGGAACTCCAGTTATGATCGTTTCCGTGCAGACTGCTAAAGCTGAAAAATAAGTGCGGAAATCAAATTAAGCCAAAAATAAAATAAAATATAAAAACAAAATAAAATATAAAAACAAAATAAAATATAAAAATAATCAAGATAAAGTAAAGAAAGGCCTAAGTAAAAATATAGGAGAAAGTGCATAAATATGCACTGATCACTCATCATGCTGGAGAGCTTAAGCGTCTCCCCATTGACACAAACCTTAGGATCTATGACATTTTGATATTAATGATTATAGGAATACTTAACGAATATAATGAGAAAGATTTTTAGACAATGACAACAATAATTCTAAAATACAAAAGTGTAAAGACAAGTGTTTGACACTGGTTGGCTTGTGGATTTTTCTCAACGGTACTCGGAATGTCTTGAAAACTCTTCGAATGGGGATAAAAAGAGATAATCTTCTTATAGGACGATATATTTGAGATCATAGCCTATATATAGAATGATAATCATTTAGAAGTCCTATTATTTCGAAATGGATTATCTTGACATCCACTTATATTTAAGCACATATTCAATTAAATAATTAATTATTAAATATAATTAATTATTTTATTTACTTACTCAACCGATTAAGATTCTTATATATATATATATATATATATATATATATATATATATATATATATATATATATATATATATATATATATATATATATATATATATATATATATATATATATATATATATATATTATATATATATATATATATATATATATATATATATATATATGTATATATATATATATGTATATATATATATATATATGTATATGTATATATATATGTATATGTATATATATATATATATATATATATATATATATATATATATATATATATATATATATAATATATATATATATATATATATATATATATATATATATATATATATATATATATATATATATATATATATATATATATATATATATATATATATATATATATATATATATATATATATATTGCTCTGTCCCGCTCATCACACGGGGTCGGCCCAATCCATCTCTCCGTCGTGGAGGGCCTAGCTCATTGATTAGTTGTCGCGCGCGGATCAAAACGAGTGTTTTTGATGAAAACGTAATACAGCGACAATTCAACTCGGATATCGTCTCAAGGATTCTTTTTTGTGATTAATCTACCAAATTCGAAATGGAGGGGGAGTTGGTTTGGTTTCTGATCGGATAAATAAAGAAAATGCAATTAAGCGGTTAAAGTAAGTGATTATCAAATAAGTCAATCTACTGTTTTCGGTTCCGGCTTATCACGGATTTCTACCTTACCAATTTCCTAAGCGATTTCGATCTCTATTCGATTCCTATGTCAATTAACAAGCGTAAAAGACATAAACTAGATAACAATCCTATATTCCAAATAAAGCAAACGGATTAAGTTTTCAGGAATTAAGCAAACACGAATTATAAACGCGAATTAACGACAAAACGACGTAACGACGAATAAAAGCAAAGGATGCAATCATACGAATTTAATCAAAAACAATTCTATAAACTAACAGATTAAGCAAAAGCAATTCAAAGAATAGTGTTTAAAGAGAAACAAATTAGATTGATAAAGTAAAAACCTCAAAGCGTTGGAACGCGATTACAGCAGAATGACTCTAAGAAATTAGCTCTCCATGTATCTCTCAAAGCTCCGAATGTATTTTTCGTGAAAATGTAACTAGGTGACCAGTAACACGAGTATTTTTCCTTTAAAAGAAAGCAAATTCGGGTCATAACCCAACTGGGTCGAAAACATAACCCAGGCCCAATACATGACCCAACACTATAATAAAATTTTAATGCAGTAACTTCAAATGGAATTCTGGTATTTTAGGCTCCGAACCTGACTTCGACTCCACCACGAAAGTCGTAGCTCTCTCTCTTAGCTTTCCGGCGATTTTTAGAACGCCTCAGACGGATTTCCGGAACTCCAGTTATGATCGTTTCCGTGCAGACTGCTAAAGCTGAAAAATAAGTGCGGAAATCAAATTAAGCCAAAAATGAAATAAAATATAAAAACAAAATAAAACATTAAACTAATCAAGATAAAGTAAAGAAATGCCTAAGTAAAAATATAGGAGCAAGTGCATAAATATGCACTGATCACTCATCACGCTGGGAGCGCTTAAGCGTTTCCCCATTGACACAAACTTTAGGATCTATGACATTTTGATATTAATGATTATAGGAATACCTTAACGAATATAATGAGAAATATTTTTAGACAATAACAACGATAATTCTAAAATACAAAAGTGTACAGACAAGTGTTTGACACTGGTTGGCTTGTGGATTTTTCTCAACCGATACTCGTAATGTCTTGAAAACTCTTCGAATGGGGATAAAAGAGATAATCATCTTATAGGATGATATATTTGAGATCATAGCCTATATATAGAATGATAATCATTTAGAATTCTCATTATTTCGAAATGGATTATCTTGACATCCACTTATATTTAAGCACATATTCAATTAAATAATTAATTATTAAATATAATTAATTATTTTATTTACTTACTCAACCGATTAAGATTCTTATATATATATATATATATATATATATATATATATATATATATATGTAATATATATATATATATATATATATATATATATATTATATATATATATATATATATATATATATATATATATATATATATATATAATATATATATATATATATATATATATATAATATATATATATATATATATATATATATATATATATATATATATATATATAATATATATATATATATATATATATATATATATATATATATATATATATATATATATATATATATATATATATATATATATATACATATACATATACATATATATATATATATATATATATATATATATATATATATATATATATATACATATACATATATATATATATATATATATATATATATATATATATATATATATATATATATATATATATATATATATATATATATACATATATATATATATATATATATATATATATATATATATATATACATATATATATATATATATATATATATATATATATATATATATATATATATATATATATATTATATATATATATATATATATATATATATATATATATATATATATATATATATATATATATATATATATATATATATATATATATATATATATATATATATATATATATATAGCTCTGTCCGCTCATCACACGGGGTCGGCCCAATCCATCTCTCCGTCGTGGAGGGCCTAGCTCATTGATCGGTTGTCGCGCGCGGATCAAAACGAGTGTTTTTGATGAAAACGTAATACAGCGACAATTCAACTCGGATATCGTCTCAAGGATTCTTTTTTTGTGATTAATCTACCAAATTCGAAATGGAGGGGGAGTTGGTTTGGTTTCTGATCGGATAAATAAAGAAAATGCAATTAAGCGGTTAAAGTAAGTGATTATCAAAATAAGTCAATCTACTGTTTTCGGTTCCGGCTTATCACGGATTTCTACCTTACCAATTCCTAAGCGATTTCGATCTCTATTCGATTCCTATGTCAATTAACAAGCGTAAAAGACATAAACTAGATTAACAATCCTATATTCCAAATAAAGCAAACGGATTAAGTTTTCAGGAATTAAGCAAACACGAATTATAAACGCGAATTAACGACAAAACGACGTAACGACGAATAAAAGCTAAGGATGCAATCATACGAATTTAATCAAAACAATTCTATAAACTAACAGATTAAGCAAAAGCAATTCATAGAATAGTGTTTAAAGAGAAACAAATTAGATTGATAAAGTAAAAACCTCAAAGCGTTGGAACGCGATTTACAGCAGAATGACTCTAAGAAATTAGCTCTCCATGTATCTCTCAAAGCTCCGAATGTATTTTTCGTGAAAATGTTACTAGGTGACCAGTAACACGAGTATTTTTCCTTTAAAAAGAAAGCAAATTCGGGTCATAACCCAACTGGGTCGAAAACATAACCCAGGCCCAATACATGACCCAACACTATAATAAAATTTTAATGCAGTAACTTCAAATGGAATTCTGGTATTTTAGGCTCCGAACCTGACTTCGACTCCACCACGAAAGTCGTAGCTCTCTCTCTTAGCTTTCCGGCGATTTTTAGAACGCCTCAGACGGATTTCCGGAACTCCAGTTATGATCGTTTCCGTGCAGACTGCTAAAGCTGAAAAATAAGTGCGGAAATCAAATTAAGCCAAAAATGAAATAAAATATAAAAACAAAATAAAACATTAAACTAATCAAGATAAAGTAAAGAAATGCCTAAGTAAAAATATAGGAGCAAGTGCATAAATATGCACTGATCACTCATCACGCTGGGAGCGCTTAAGCGTCTCCCATTGACACAAACTTTAGGATCTATGACATTTTGATATTAATGATTATAGGAATACCTTAACGAATATAATGAGAAATATTTTTAGACAATAACAACGATAATTCTAAAATACAAAAGTGTACAGACAAGTGTTTGACACTGGTTGGCTTGTGGATTTTTCTCAACCGATACTCGTAATGTCTTGAAAACTCTTCGAATGGGGATAAAAAGAGATAATCATCTTATAGGATGATATATTTGAGATCATAGCCTATATATAGAATGATAATCATTTAGAATTCTCATT
>OZ012739.1:328520111-328548162 GCA_963859935.3 Lathyrus sativus
TTTATGTTTTATTTTGTTTTTATATTTTATTTTATTTTTGGCTTAATTTGATTTCCGCACTTATTTTTCACCTTTAGCAGTCTGCACGGAAACGGTCATAACTGGAGTTCCGGAAATCCGTTTGAGGCGTTCTAAAATTCGTCGAAAGCTAAGAGAGAGAGCTACGAATTTCGTGTTGGAGTCGAAGTCAGATTCGGAGCCCAAAATTCCAGAATTCCGTTGAAGTTACTGCATTAGAATTTTATTTTAGTGTTGGGTCATGTATTGGGCCTGGGTTATGTTTTCGACCCAGTTGGGTTATGACCCGAATTTGCTTTCTTTTTAAAGGAAAAATACCCGTGTTACTGTTCACCTAGTTACATTTTCACGAAAAATACATTCGGAGCTTTGAGAGAACCATGAAGAGCTAATTCCATAGAGTCATTCTGCTGTAATCGCGTTCCAAACGCTTTGAGGTTTTTACTTTATCAATCTAATTTGTTTCTCTTTAAACACTATTCTATGAATTGCTTTTGCTTAATCTGTTAGTTTATAGAATTGTTTTCATTAAATTCGTATGATTGCATCCTTAGCTTTTATTCGTCGTTACGTCGCTTTCTCGTTAATTCGCGTTTATAATTCGTGTTTGCTTAATTCACGAAAACTTAATTTGTTTGCTTAATTTGGAATATAGGATTGTTAATCTAGTTTATGTCTTTTGCGCTTGTTAATTGACATAGGAATCGAATAGAGATCGAAATCGCTTAGGAAATTGGTAAGGTAGAAACCCGTGATAAGCCGGAAACCGAAAACAATAGATTGACTTATTTTGATAATCACTTATTTTAACCGCTTAATTGCATTTTCTTTATTTATCCGATCAGAAACCAAACCAACTCCCCCTCCATTTCGAATTTGGTAGATTAATCACGTAAAAGAATCCTTGAGACGATATCCGAGTTGAATTGTCGTTGTATTACGTTTTCATCAAAAACACTCGTTTTGATCAGCGCGCGACAACTGATCAATGAGCTAGGCCATCCACGACGGAGAGATGGATTGGGCCGACCCCGTGTGATGAGCGGGACAGAGCAATATATATAAGAATCTTAATCGGTTGAGTAAGTAAATAAAATAATTAATTATATTTAATAATTAATTATTTAATTGAATATGTGCTTAAATATAAGTGGATGTCAAGATAATCCATTTCGAAATAATGAGAATTCTAAATGATTATCATTCTATATATAGGCTATGATCTCAAATATATCATCCTATAAGAAGATTATCTCTTTTTATTCCCATTCGAAGAGTTTTCAAGACATTACGAGTACCGGTTGAGAAAAATCCACAAGCCAACCAGTGTCAAACACCTGTCTGTACACTTTTGTATTTTGAGAATTATCATTGTCATTGTCTAAAAATTTTTCTCATTATATTCATTAAGGTATTCCTATAATCATTAATATCAAAATGTCATAGATCCAAAGGTTTGTATCCCTGGGGAGACGCTTAAGCGCTCCAAGCGTGATGAGTGATCAGTGCATATTTATGCACTTTCTCCTATATTTTTACTTAGGCATTTCTTTACTTTATCTTGATTATTTTTATGTTTTATTTTGTTTTTATATTTATTTTATTTTTGCCCTAATTTGATTTCCGCACTTATTTTTCACCTTTAGTAGTCTGCACGAAAACGATCATAACTGGAGTTTCGGAAATCCGTTTGAGGCGTTGTAAATTTCGCCGGAAAGCTAAGAGAGAGAGCTACGACTTTCGTGTTGGAGTCGAAGTCAGATTCGGAGCCCAAAATCCGGAATTCCGTTCGAAGTTACTGCATTAGAATTTTATTTTAGTGTTGGGTCATGTATTGGTCCTGGGTTATGTTTTCGACCCAGTTGGGTTATGACCCGAATTTGCTTTCTTTTTAAGGAAAAAATACGCGTGTTACTGTTCACCTAGTTACATTTTCACGAAAAATACATTCGTAGCTTTGAGAGAAACATGGAGAGCTAATTCCTTAGAGTCATTCTGCTGTAATCGCGTTTCAACGCTTTGAAGTTTTTACTTTATCAATCTAATTCGTTTCTCTTTAAACACTATTCTATGAATTGCTTTTGCTTAATCTGTTAGTTTATAGAATTGTTTTCATTAAATTCGTATGATTGCATCCTTAGCTTTTATTTGCTGTTACGTCGCTTTGTCGTTAATACGCGTTTATAATTCGTGTTTGCTTAATTCACGAAAACTTAATCCGTTTGCTTAATTTGGAATATAGGATTGTTAATCTAGTTTCTGTCTTTTGCGCTTGTTAATTGACATAGGAATCGAATAGAGATCGAAATCGCTTAGGAAATTGGTAAGGTAGAAACCCGTGATAAGCCGGAACCGAAAACAGTAGATTGACTTATTTTGATAATCACTTATTTTAACCGCTTAATTGCATTTTCTTTATTTATCCGATCAGAAACCAAACCAACTCCCCCTCCATTTCGAATTTGGTAGATTAATCACATAAAAGAATCCTTGAGACGATATCCGAGTTGAATTGTCGCTGTATTACGTTTTCATCAAAAACACTCGTTTTGATCCGCGAGCGACAACTGATAAATGAGCTACGCCCTCCACGACGGAGAGATGGATTGGGCCGACCCCGTGTGATGAGCGGGACAGAGCAATATATATATATATATATATATATATATATATATATATATATATATATATATATATATATATATATATATATATATATATATATATATATATATATATATATATATATATATATATATATATATATATATATATATATATATATATATATATATATATATATATATATATATATATATATATATATATATATATATATATATATATATATATATATATATATATATATATATATATATATATATATATATATATATATATATATATATATATATATATATATATATATATATATATATATATATATATATATATATATATATATATATATATATATATATATATATATATATATATATAAATATATATATATAATATATATATATATATATATATATATATATATATATATATATATATATATATATATATAAGAATCTTAATCTGTTGAGTAAGTAAATAAAATAATTAATTATATTTAATAATTAATTATTTCATTGAATATGTGCTTAAATATAAGTGGATGTCAAGATAATCCATTTCGAAATAATGAGAATTCTAAATGATTATCATTCTATACATAGGCTATGATCTCAAATATATCATCCTATAAGAAGATTATCTCTTTTTATCCCCATTCGAAGAGTTTTCAAGACATTACGAGTACCGGTTGAGAAAAATCCACAAGCCAACCAGTGTCAAACACTTGTCTGTACACTTTTGTATTTTAGAATTATCGTTGTCATTGTTTAAAAAATTTTCTAAGTATATTCATTAAGGTATTCCTATAATCATTAATATCAAAATGTCATAGATCCTAAGGTTTGTGTCCATGGGGAGACGCTTAAGCGCTCCCAGCGTGATGAGTGATTAGTGCATATTTATGCACTTTCTCCTATATTTTTATTTAGGAATTTCTTTACTTTATCTTGATTATTTTAATGTTTTATTTTGTTTTTATATTTTATTTTATTTTTGGCTTAATTTGATTTCCGCACTTATTTTTCAGGTTTAGCAGTCTGCACGGAACGATCATAACTGGAGTTCCGGAAATCCGTTTGAGGCGTTCTAAAATTCGCCGGAAAGCTAAGAGAGAGAGCTACGACTTTCGTGTTGGAGTCGAAGTCCGATTGGGAGCCCAAAATTCCAGAATTCCGTTTGAAGTTACTGCATTAGAATTTTATTTTAGTGTTGGGTCATGTATTGGGCCTGGGTTATGTTTTCGACCCAGTTGGGTTATGACCCGAATTTGCTTTCTTTTTAAAGAAAAATACTCGTGTTACTGTTCACCTAGTTACATTTTCACGAAAAATACATTCGGAGCTTTGAGAGAACCATGGAGAGCTAATTCCTTAGAGTCATTCTGCTGTAATCGCGTTCCAACGCTTTGAGGTTTTTACTTTATCAATCTAATTCGTTTCTCTTTAAACACTATTCTATGAATTGCTTTTGCTTAATCTGTTAGTTTATAGAATTGTTTTGATTAAATTCGTATGATTGCATCCTTAGCTTTTATTCGTCGTTACGTCGCTTTGTCGTTAATTCGCGTTTATAATTCGTGTTTGCTTAATTCACGAAAACTTAATTCGTTTGCTTAATTTGGAATATAGGATTGTTAATCTAGTTTATGTCTTTTGCGCTTGTTAATTGACATAGGAATCGAATAGAGATCGAAATCGCTTAGGAAATTGGTAAGGTAGAAACCCGTGATAAGCCGGAACCGAAAACAGTAGATTGACTTATTTTGATAATCACTTATTTTAACCGCTTAACTGCATTTTCTTTATTTATCCGATCAGAAACCAAACCAACTCCCCCTCCATTTCGAATTTGGTAGATTAATCACATAAAAGAATCCTTGAGACGATATCCGAGTTGAATTGTCCTTGTATTACGTTTTCATCAAAAACACTCGTTATGATCCGCGCGCGACAACTGATCAATGAGCTAGGCCCTCCATGACGGAGAGATGGATTGGGCCGACCCCGTGTGATGAGCGGGACAGAGCAATATATATATATATATATATATATATATATATATATATATATATATATATATATATATATATATATATATATATATATATATTATATATATATATATATATATATATATATATATATATATATATATATATATATATATATATATATATATATATATATATATATATATATATATATATATATATATATATATATATATATATATATATATATATATATATATATATATATATATATATATATATATATATATATATATATATATATATATATATATATATATATATATATATATATATATATATATATATATATATATATATATATATATATATATATATATATATATATATATATATATATATATATATATATATATATATATATATATATATATATATATATATATATATATATATATATATATATATATATATATATATATATATATATATATATATATATATATATATATATATATATATATATATATATATATATATATATATATATATATATATATATATATATATATATATATATATATATATATATATATATATATATATATATATAAGAATCTTAATCGGTTGAGTAAGTAAATAAAATAATTAACTATATTTAATAATTAATTATTTAATTGAATATGTGCTTAAATATAAGTGGATGTAAAGATAATCCATTTCGAAATAATGAGAATTCTAAATGATTATCATTCTATATATAGACTATGATCACAAATATATCATCCTATTAGAAGATTATTTCTTTTTATCCCCATTCGAAGAGTTTTCAAGACATTACGAGTACCGGTTGAGAAAAATCCACAAGCCAACCAGTGTCAAACACTTGTCTGTACACTTTTGTATTTTAGAATTATCGTTTCCATTGTCTAAAAATTTTTCTCATTATATTCGTTAAGGTAATCCTATAATCATTAATATCAAAATGTCATAGATCCTAAAGTTTGTGTCAATGGGGAGACGCTTAAGCGCTCCCAGCGTGATGAGTGATCAGTGAATATTTATGCACTTGCTCCTATATTTTTACTTAGGCATTTCTTTATTTTATCTTGATTATTTTTATGTTTTATTTTGTTTTGATATTTTATTTTATTTTTGGCTTAATTTGATTTCCGCACTTATTTTTCAGCTTTAGCAGTCTGCACGGAAACGATCATAACCGGAGTTCCGGAAATCCGTTTGAGGCGTTCTAAAAATCGCCGGAAAGCTAAGAGAGAGCGCTGCGACTATCGCGTTGGAGTCGAAGTCAGATTCGGAGCCCAAAATTCCAGAATTCCGTTTGAAGTTACTGCATTAGAATTTTATTTTAGTGTTGGGTCATGTATTGGACCTGAGTTATGTTTTCGACCCAGTTGGGTTATGACCCGAATTTTGCTTTCTTTTTAAAGGAAAAATACTCGTGTTACTGTTCACCTAGTTATATTTTTACGAAAAATACATTCGGAGCTTTGAGAGAACCATGGAGAGCTAATTCCTTAGAGTCATTCTGCTGTAATCGCGTTCTAACGCTTTGAGGTTTTTACTTTATCAATCTAATTCGTTTCTCTTTAAACACTATTCTATGAATTGATTTTGCTTAATCTGTTAGTTTATAGAATTGTTTTAATTAAATTCGTATGATTGCATCCTAAGCTTTTATTCGTTGTTACGTCGCTTTGTCGTTAATTCGCGTTTATAATTCGTGTTTGCTTAATTCACGAAAACTTAATCGTTTGCTTAATTTGGAATATAGGATTGTTAATCTAGTTTATGTCTTTTGCGCTTGTTAATTGACATAGGAATAGAATAGAGATCGAAATCGCTTAGGAAATTGGTAAGGTAGAAACCCGTGATAAGCCGGAACCGAAAACAGTAGATTGACTTATTTTGATAATCACTTATTTTAACCGCTTAATTGCATTTTCTTTATTTATCCGATCAGAAACCAAACCAACTCCCCCTCAATTTCGAATTTGGTAGATTAATCACATAAAAGAATCCTTGAGACGATATCCGAGTTGAATTGTCGCTGTATTACGTTTTCATCAAAAACACTCGTTTTGATCAGCGCGCGACAACTGATCAATGAGCTAGGCCCTCCACGACGGAGAGATGGATTGGGCCGACCCCGTGTGATGAGCGGGACAGAGCAATATATATATATAAGAATCTTAATCTGTTGAGTAAGTAAATAAAATAATTAATTATATTTAATAATTAATTATTTCATTGAATATGTGCTTAAATATAAGTGGATGTCAAGATAATCCATTTCGAAATAATGAGAATTCTAAATGATTATCATTCTATACATAGGCTATGATCTCAAATATATCATCCTATAAGAAGATTATCTCTTTTTATCCCCATTCGAAGAGTTTTCAAGACATTACGAGTACCGGTTGAGAAAAATCCACAAGCCAACCAGTGTCAAACACTTGTCTTTACACTTTTGTATTTTAAATTTATCGTTGTCATTGTCTAAAAATCTTTCTCATTATATTCGTTAAGGTATTCCTATAATCATTAATATCAAAATGTCATAGATCCTAAGGTTTGTGTCAATGGGGAGACGCTTAAGCGCTCCCAGCATGATGAGTGATCAGTGCATATTTATGCACTTTCTCCTATATTTTTACTTAGGCATTTCTTTACTTCATCTTGATTATTTTTATATTTTATTTTTTTTTTATATTTTATTTTATTTTTGGCTTTATTTGATTTCCGCACTTATTTTTCAGCTTTAGCAGTCTGCACGGAAACAATCATAACTGGAGTTCCGGAAATCCGTTTGAGGCGTTCTAAAATTTGCCGGAAAGCTAAGAGAGAGAGCTACGACTTTCGTGTTGGAGTCGAATTCAGATTCGGAGCCCAAAATTCCAGAATTCCGTTTGAAGTTACTGCATTAGAATTTTATTTTAGTGTTGGGTCATGTATTGGGCCCGGGTTATGTTTTCGACCCAGTTGGGTTATGACCCGAATTTTCTTTCTTTTTAAAGGAAAAATACTCGTGTTACTGTTCACCTAGTTACATTTTCACGAAAAATACATTCGGAGCTTTAAGAGAACCATGGAGAGCTAATTCCTTAGACTCATTCTGCTGTAATCGCGTTCCAACGCTTTGAGGTTTTTACTTTATCAATCTAATTCATTTCTCTTTAAACATTATTCTATGAATTGCTTTTGCTTAATCTGTTAGTTTATAGAATTGTTTTGATTAAATTCGTATGATTGCATCCTTAGCTTTTATTCGTCGTTACGTCGCTTTGTCGTTAATTCGCGTTTATAATTCGTGTTTGCTGAATTCACGAAAACTTAATCTGTTTGCTTAATTTGGAATATAGGATTGTTAATCTAGTTTATGTCTTTTGCGCTTGTTAATTGACATAGGAATCGAATAGAGATTGAAATCGCTTAGTGCCGCTACTGCGAAAATCGGCGCCGGCTGAACAGAAGAGTCGCCACCGTGCGTTATTTATCCCAACGGAGGGAAAGGAAACGCTCGAAGTAAACCTCGCAAAAAACGGGGAAAAGGTATGGTCATCGCAACCAAAACCTGGGTTCGGGAGTCGGTTACGCAAGGGGAAGGTATTAGCACCCCTCACGTCCGTCGTACTCGACGGGATCCACGCTTGCTTGGGTTGTCTAAAGGATGCAAAACAATCTATCTACGGCTGCTAAATCTAAACGGAAGGGAATTGACTCGATAGAGCGTCGCACTCTATGCCTACGTATTCTCAAGAGAGAAAGTCAGAGTCAACGTAGTTCGGGACTACGGGAAAAATTGGCTCGCCAAGACCTCGCGTCTTGTGCCTACGTACTTCCACACTGCATGGAAGATCAGAGCTTTACGTAGTTCAGGATAACTACTGCTAAACAAGGTATTCTCACACAGCAGTGAGGAAATCAACTGGTTTCAAAGGTTCGGGGACCTATGGGCAAAAACTATGGCTTTGGTCTCAAATGCACTCGGGCAAGAGAGAAAAAGGGTAACAATTAGTCGTCAGCGGGAAGGTCTCGATCGCACAGCAGCGAGAGAACAAAAGTCAGTCGTTAGTGTGCTCGCTAGGATATCGCATCCCATGCCTACATATCCTCGTCTGGTACAAGGAATCATAGCAGCTGTAGTTCGGCTACTATCGGGACCACAGCTCAAATCTCGTTTTATTAACATTCTGAAAAATGATTACAATGCTTGCATACTGAAAATAAATCTCCTAGGAAACACTATCCTATTCTATCTTAAAAAATCGAATGGAAAAGAGCCCCCTAACAAGTGGGCTTCTAAACTTACCTCTAAAACAAATAAATCCTAAAAATATTACATCCAATATTTTTTTGCTATTTTTCAACTATTTTCTTCTTTTTTCTTTCAAAATATTTTTCCATATTTTTTTCTATTTTTCAATATATTTTTCTCTTTATTTTTCTCTATTTTTTTCATATTTTTCTCTATAATTTTCTCCTCTTTCTTTTCTAATATTTCTTTTCTTTTATTGTTTTTTCACTTTTCTTTTTCTATTATTTTTTCATAATTCTTTTTATTATATTTTTCTCTATGAAACAATTAAACTATCTATAAAAAAAATAGAAGAAACAAAAAAATACAAGGGAGGGGGGTGTACTGGTACAGGGGAGTGATAAGCAGAAAATACAAACTGCAAACTGGGCCCAACCCAGCTGTTTGCTGTAGAACCCGGAGGGGGGTGTATGGATCAAAACGTAGGGTGTTGGCAAAAACACACATTGGGCTCAGGCCCAGTGTTCAGCAAAAAAAACAACAAAAAAACTGAGACAGAGGGTGCATGGAAAGTAGGGGGGCACGAGTCCAAATCCCAATTGGGCCCAGCCCAGTCCACTCCTCTCCTCTCGTTCATCTCCCCATGTGTAACCCTAGATTTCTTTCTCCTTTCTCCCTCACCGCGCCGCCGTAAACCCTCCGTCTCTGAACTTATTCTCTCAACAAGCTCGTTCAACTCTCAACCTAATATCCTCAGACAATCCTTCTAAAACCTGCAACCAACTCTTTGATGTTCTTGAGGCAAGTAATCATCGGTGAAGACTCGAGCACATTTCTGGAAGAAACTCTTGAAGTTTCTGGAGATTTGGTTCGTTGAAGCTGGTGAACCGGAGGTCCATTCTGAAGAATTGTTGAAGGAAACCTGAAGAAATCTCATAACCTGACGAAGATGAACCGATCTGGACTCATGAAGGTTCTCGGAGACCAATTGTAGAAGACGGCTTGAAGATCTCAACGATGTTGTTGAAGAACGAGGCAATCTGGAGACTCGTGTGGAAGGTGAAGGATCTCGAAGATTCTGAAAAAGAAAATCACTGAAGAACATTGAGGATTGGTCGAAGAATCTGGAGTATGATTGAAGGTTGATGAAGCTGAGGATGATCGGAGCCGATGATGATGATTGATGATGATGGAAGATGAACGATGAAGGAAGTTTGTTGAAACTGAGTTCTTGGATTGTTCGCTGATGAAGTTCTTGCCTGTTCTTGAAGAACTGATATGGTTGAATTTCTGGAGACCTGGATAGTGAGGATCTTTACATGTTCTGGTGATGGTTGATGAACGGTGAAGAACACTTAAGGAACATGGATCGGTTGAATTTCTGGAGATGTGTTCTTGATACATGGTGGAGCTTCGGATCTGGAAAAATGGTCATTGTTGGTGAAGATTGGAAACTGGAGAAATTGGTGAAGCTAGATGAACAAACTGTATGAACACCGATGATGATGATGATCAGAAAGTTCTGGGAAGTTGTTCTCCGGCGAGATTAATGGTGGCCGGAAGTTGGATCGGAGGTTGGATGAGAGGAGGAAGATGAAGATGCTTGGAATCTGGAGATTTTTCTGGGTTTGTGAGGTTCTCCGGTGAGGTTCACGGCAGTGGTCGCCGGCCATGAATGCCGGCCAGTGACGGTTTCAGGCGAGGGTCATTGGTGTGACGCGTGGCACGCGTTAGTGGAGGAAGTTAGTGCATGGCCTCCACGTGTGGTGAGGCGTGGCAGAGAGAGGAAAGTGGATGATGCGTGGCGTGATGTTGAAGCGTAACGTGGGGTCCCCCCATGTTGAACACGTGGCTACGAAGCTTTATACCACTGAGAATTGCTGGAACGCTCTGGAAGCTTCTAGAACATGCTGGACATTTGGACAAAAACCCAGAATTGGGCCTTACGGACTGGAATGGGCCCAAAACGAAAAAACAGATAGAAAACTAAAACTGAATGGATTAATGAAATAAAATGAATTAAAATTTGGATTAAGGGGCTAATGAGGATTAACGGATGATTAAATGGATTAATTAACTGCACACTAAAGCATTAAAACTCTGATTAACCTAATTAATTTCTAAACTATTCAATTAACCTAATAAGGAGAAATATCCTAATACTCTAATAAATCTCTAAAAAATTCTAATAAACCCACTAATAAAATTCTAATAAATATCTAATAAGACTATATTAAATTCTATGAAAAAAACTATATTATTTATTTAAAAGAGAATCTATGATTAATAAAACTATTAAAAAAACTATATTTTTCTATTAAAACCTATTTACTAATAAAAGGAAAAAAAATCTATTATTATTCTATATTATCCTAAAATAAAATCTATATTACCCTATTAAGAAAATGATAGAATCTATTTAAAATCTATAATATTCTAAAAAAATGCTAAAAATGATTTAAACCTATTTATTATATTCTAAAAACATCTATTTTATCCTAAAATGATTAGAAATTTATTTAAACCCTAAAAATAACCAATAAAATCCAGAAAAATCACCATAATTCCCAGAGGAACGAAATAAGCACCGAACAACACATAACACCGCGAGAGCGCACCAAAATAGCCGGTAAAAATTAACGAGCACCGAAATATCCCAAAAATACGATTCTACCTATCCAAACTGATTAGAAAACACCTGAGACGCGAGACGATAGCTGTGATCCCGATAAAATCAAAACAAATGAAAAATGCATTGTATGGGATATGCGGATGCGAATGCGGTTATGCGTTGAAACATCGAGCCAGATACGATACCCGGTTGGTCAAATTTTAGGGTGCAACAGCTGCCCCTATTCAAGCGACTTCGACCTGAATGGGTGAAGAGCGCTCAGCCTTCAAACATTCAAAGGTAGATGACGGTTGAATACAAATGGAACCCTGAAATTTGCCAACCGCGGGAATATACTGCAAAGCTGCTTGAGAAAAAGCATCCAATGAACTGAAGTTTGGTTGTCACGGCAACAACTGGTCAATTTTCTGATAAATTTTCTTCTCCTTGTCAACACCTGTGTGACGCCACAAGTATTGAAATAATGCTTCGCAAAGCAAACACCTTCCCATCTGTCATGGGATCTTTTGTGTCGACTCCTGGTTCACGGCGAACTTGAGGAAACTCTCCTGGGGAATTCTGAATTGAACTGCCTGGCACCTATTCTGACGAAGGCGGCAGCTTCAGAAGTTTGATAAATGTCAATCTCTCCTTGTTGTTGTTTTTTCGATGCCGACGTAACAACCAAATGAAGAAATCACTCCGCTGGGGAAGACGAGAAGCTGAACCACACAACTCTGCAGGTGAACAAATTCGAAATCCAATAGGTAACCATCCTGGGCTATGTTTCGACATGCGTATGCTTGAAATGATGCGATGTCCTATATGATATGTAAATGCTATACATTCTGTTTGAAAATGCGATGCCCAGACGGCATGGAAATACTATATGCTTGTATAAATGCTATGACGCTAGATGCAAATGCTAATGCAGGCTCGAGCTGCCAGAGAACACCAGGTCTGAAAACCGCTTGGCAAAATAAATGCCGGAGGCAACGTCAACTCTACTGGGGATGAACCGAAGTCACAGAATCATCTCAGCAAAATAAATGCTGGAAAAGGGAATCCAAATCCGCTGGGGATAACCGTTCTGTTGGAGAAATGAAAAGGTAGCCCTGCTTGGCGACTTCCCTGGGGAAAAAAAACTCTGCTTGGGGATGCTCCCTTCAAACCATTGGCAACTGATTATACTCTGCGGGGATTGACCCAAACTGGGATTGATTGCGCGCGGCACGCTGCTGGAAATGCCCCTACTATCAAGGATATCAATCTTAATCTGCTTAGGATACTCCCGACCCTACTCTGATACAGGGTAACAATACAATTTCGACTCTTCCGGGGATAGTGAGCAACTTTCATCTGCTGAAGAGTAGCGATTCTGATCTTAACAACATCCACAAGGAACTCAAACATTACTCGGAGCATTGGTATTCGTCGAGCTTCGTATCGGGGAACACGACAACTTGCGAGTCATTGGGAAATACTGTGTCAGATACCTTTAGGTTTTTTTTTTTGGTTTAGGATAAACACGGATTATGTACACAGTGGACGATGAGGAAAATACTAGACGAGAACTAGCATCCAAAGGCAGACTACCAGACGAGAACTGATAGGAAAATAGATTATCGGACGAGAGTTGATTTTGTGTTTTTGACCGTCAGACGGGGCTGACTGGAATAACAGACTGAGGTATAGACAACCAGGCGAGAACTGGCTGAAAGCTGACGTACACCAGACGAGAACTGGTATAACACTTGAAGAAACGGTGACCAGACGAGAACTGGTTACAATAAACTGCACCAGACGAGAACTGATGCTTACAATAAACTGCACCAGACGGGAACTGATGCTTACTATAGAGTGGGCCAGACGAGAGCTGGTTACCGGTTTGCCAGGCGAGAACTGGACTTTGGAAACGACTGGTTACTGACACACAACAGGTTTAAACTGTAGGATAATGATCCAACGACAACACGGCTCTTCTTATTTGAAAGGTTCTGGTTTTGATAAGGGTACTGACATGATCCCCGATACTCCACTCCGGCTGGGGATAAACAACTGGCTTGAACGACTTGCCCCAGTACAACTCTTGGGAATACTTGCTCTGAACAGCTTGCTACGAGACGACCTTGCTATTACTTGCCCCGGTATCTGTACGATAACAGAATTCAATCTCCATTAACAATTGTCAACCCAACTGATTTCAACACATCTCTGCGGTGACTTGCCCCTGAATGAGCGTTCTAGCGACTTAACCTGATCTGATTATCCACCCGAAGTATCTGCTTTCAAATCTCAACGCTCTGCATAGCTGCCCCTGATTGGCTCTCGAGAAAACTCCTTCTGATCAACTGCTTCTCAAATAAACTGCCCCTGCTCAACTGAAATTTCGGGATTGGTCCTCAGACTAACTGATTCTGAACTTACTGGCAGTCAATGCCCCTGATTCACTAGGCTTCACAACATACACCATTCTGGTTCAGACTACTGAATTACTCAGTGCTGCTCGATTATTCCCTGTTGGAATTCCTTCTATGCCAACTACTAACCTGCAATTAGAATCGTCTGTTTACGAATGGTAATCTTAATGCAGTGTTTATGCAAATTTTGAAAAAATTTGAGCTGTCACTCATTTACATGCTATAATGGTGAGTGACGGATGAACCTAAGTTCAAACGTAGTGCTTACGTGGTCAATGAAAAAATACAACAAGGATGTGACTAGCAAGTCAAGAAGGAGTCAGGTTACTCAACCTTATCGTAATGCGCTTCAGAACAACCCTACCTCAATTAGGTCTTTTGAGGGTTGTATCGTGGTCGGGTTCACGGTTCGTGAAACAAAGGATATTTGGCTCAAATTTTGATTTGTACCCACCCCTTCTACGTGATGATCTCCGATCCTAAGGTTCAGTTAACCTGGCACAAGCGCTCGCCTCTTCGAGAAGTATGTTGAATGGTAAGAACCACAATTAAGGAATTCACAGGGTTTCGGAGTGATAGTTACTCCTTTTCGTTTTCGGTGTCTGTGTACACGACTTTGTGACTTGCTGGGGGAAGTTTTCTATTGATCCCTTCTTTTTCGTTCTTTTGGTTCCCTAATTTTTGCCTGGACTGACTCCTTTTGAGCTCTTTTTGATTTTTTCTTTTTAAAGTCCAGCGGTATGCCCTGATTTTTGCCTAAGTATTAGCTTTCTCAGCTTTTTCTTTCTTTTTACTTAGCGGGCTTTCTTTCTTCTTTCTTTTGGAACAAAGTCGTGTGACACTGGTTGTCTTGATTGCTCCGAAAGGATTGTAACTGTCTCACTCCTGATTGGTGAGATTTGACCTCTTGAAAGGTATAAACTGATTGGTCCTTGAAAGACAACACTCCTCTGTAAGACTTGAACGCTCGGTCAAGCTAACTGACAACTACCCTGCCCCGGGTTAAAATGTGAGGGTTAAAAAAGTCCGAAAAAAAAACTTCTACTTCCTGGCTCGAAGTGGTTAACAAGGGACTAACTCCTTATATCTCCAGTGTTTGGGGAATTTGAAACAATGCCTTGTACGTCATCGGTACGGTCTTATCTGAAAGCATATGATCCTCGGTTATGAGTTTATTTCGTCATCCTCCCTCCAATCTTTGCTAGTCACGGTGATAAAGTGGAGTAAATAAAATGCAAGTGTCAGTGCAATGCAGTAAATGAGCGACATCGACATGATTAATTCAGAAAAATGCATAGTCACTTTATTACTATCACCATTCGAAACATACAATGTTTAAAAGCAGGTAGTAACTAACAGAAAAGAAACTACAAATGCAAATGATATATAAAGGTCTGAGAACTGCCAATGCTGAGGCGCCCGCCTGTCTGGATCAATGGCTTCTTTGCTGGGGAATACTTTCTGAGTCTACGAGCTTAGACAGCTGAGCGGTTAGGATGAACAAACAGAAATCCTTCCCGAAAGGAAATGCGATCCTGGTCAATCAACTGCTGTACCTTCGCCTGAAATGCTTTACAATCTTCCGTCGAATGCCCCGGTGAGCCACCATGATAACCACACTGAACGTGAGGATTATACCCAGGAGGGTAAGGTTCTGGCACTGGCTTAAGAGCTTTAGGTTCCACCAAATACTTCTGGATCAGAGATGGTAGCAACTGGCTATACGGCATAGGCACTGGGTGAGAAGGACCATTCCTTCGTTCCAAGTTGTTGCGAGGTCTGTTCTGATTCTGACGTTGATTCTGATAACCTCGGCCACGAGTTCGCTGATTTGCAATGGAAGCGACATAAGATTCCTGATAGGGTGCTCTAGACACGGTTGTCTGCTTAGTATAACAAGCCACAGGAGGTACTGATCTCTGATAAGATGAAGAATCAACAAAATTCACTGATTCGCTTCGAGGATATTCAACCTTTGGCATGACTGAGTTGATCACAACTTCTTCTTCATCCTGATAGTCACAAGGGTATTCAGTTTCACCAGCTTGATCATATGAAGTAATCTGAATTTTCCCCATTCTTATGGAGTACTCGAGGCGTTCTCCTAATGCTACCACGTCAGAGAAACTTATTGGAATTTCGAGCAATCTTTTGAAGTACGGATATTGTAGGGAATCCACAAACATGCTTGCCAGCTCTTGGTCTAACAGCGGGGGACGCACTCTAGTAGCAAATTCTCTCCATCTCTGAGCATACCTCCTGATAGGTTCATTATTCTCTTGAGACAACTCTTGCAAATGCATGCGATAGGGAGCAATGTCTAGATTATAATCGTACTGCTTCAGAAAAGCTCTGGCTAAATCCATCCATGATTGAATCTGATTCCTCTCTAACTGCATATACCACCTCAAAGATGCCCCAGTCAGACTATCTTGAAAGCAAAGGATCATCAATTTGTCATTTCGCGCAAACGCAGTCATTCTTCGACAGAACATCATCAAATGCAGCTTCGGAAAGCTATCTCCCATGTACTTCTCAAACTTCGGCACTTTGAACTTATAAGGCAACACCAGGTCAGGAACCAAACACATGCCTATAGCATCCAGGTTAACAGCATCTTTGGCTTTCAAAGCTTTCAGTCCTTCTTCCAACGCTCGGAGTCTTCTACCCTGGTCGAGAGCTCTTGGATCTACCATCCCAGCCATTGGAATATCTCTTCGATAATTCATCACAGGGAAAGCAACACCTTGATTGTTAACAGGAGGAGGACGCTCATTCCGGGCAACAAACTGCTCATGTCGATCTCGGTTCTGAACAGAAGGTTGTACAACTTGGTCTGCAGCAACGTTGTTTACTTGCGGGAAGTCTTCCATAGAATCATACAAAGGGTTGGACGCCATAGTGAACCCTGTCAGGGTGTTAGGAGACTGGAAATTGCCTTCAGACATAGCTACCAGTAATCTTCAGCTGACTTCAATGCTCGATTCTGCTCAAATCTACTCAATCCCTAGGTCGGCTTCTGACAATCAACAGCTGCTCAGCCCAAACTCCGGGTAATCACCTTCAAGAAACAAAGGCTGGATCAGAACTCTGGCTAGCTGGAGGATGATATGCAATGCAACACTGATATGCATATGATATGCAAAATGCAGCACACACGGGACCACAGCCCCCACACAATCTCTGAATATTGCTGCACTGCTGACGGAGACGTTCTCTGAAGAGAAGACCAGAATAACGGGTAGGTTGGAAGTCAAGTTTCCTGCACAAAAAACCCCCCCACTCACAGGTATGGACCTATATCTGACAAGGTACGGCATCCTATGCGGTCGTCAGCGTCACAGACTTTCAAGACTGACGATACGATTCCCAGAAGGAGTGGCATCATCGAGTCCTGAAGAGGCCTCACTTAGCTAACTTCCAAATGATCGGTTCCCAGAGTCGACAATCCAACTAACCAGCAACCCGAGCCACCCAAAGGGTGGGACAAGAGGCCAACCAGAAGAACCTCGTCTGAGCGTAGATTTCACGGGACACTAGTACAAGCAAAGCCGGTACGCGCCCACTAATCTCTACTCTAAGTCTAAGGTGCACTCCAAGCCCAGGTCCGGCTTATCTCTCATCATAGAACACCCGTAACACCCCAACAGCAACAGATAATATCGATAAATAAGCCCCAATAGCCAAGCAAACAAGCGCTAGGATTGACTCTCTCTTAGGGGACGTTGGATCCCACATGCATAAGAACTATCGCAGTCCTTAGCAGCCAGGGGACGTTGGATCCCCAGCAGACTCATATAGGAAACCATCGCAATTTCCCCAGCAGAGTCGCCAGTTGCCGCTACTGCGAAAATCGGCGCCGGCTGAACAGAAGAGTCGCCACCGTGCGTTATTTATCCCAACGGAGGGAAAGGAAACGCTCGAAGTAAACCTCGCAAAAAACAGGGAAAAGGTATGGTCATCGCAACCAAAACCTGGGTTCGGGAGTCGGTTACGCAAGGGGAAGGTATTAGCACCCCTCACGTCCGTCGTACTCGACGGGATCCACGCTTGCTTGGGTTGTCTAAAGGATGCAAAACAATCTATCTACGGCTGCTAAATCTAAACGGAAGGGAATTGACTCGATAGAGCGTCGCACTCTATGCCTACGTATTCTCAAGAGAGAAAGTCAGAGTCAACGTAGTTTGGGACTACGGGAAAAATTGGCTCGCCAAGACCTCGCGTCTTGTGCCTACGTACTTCCACACTGCATGGAAGATCAGAGCTTTACGTAGTTCAGGATAACTACTGCTAAACAAGGTATTCTCACACAGCAGTGAGGAAATCAACTGGTTTCAAAGGTTCGGGGACCTATGGGCAAAAACTATGGCTTTGGTCTCAAATGCACTCGGGCAAGAGAGAAAAAGGGTAACAATTAGTCGTCAGCGGGAAGGTCTCGATCGCACAGCAGCGAGAGAACAAAAGTCAGTCGTTAGTGTGCTCGCTAGGATATCGCATCCCATGCCTACATATCCTCGTCTGGTACAAGGAATCATAGCAGCTGTAGTTCGGCTACTATCGGGACCACAGCTCAAATCTCGTTTTATTAACATTCTGAAAAATGATTACAATGCTTGCATACTGAAAATAAATCTCCTAGGAAACACTATCCTATTCTATCTTAAAAAATCGAATGGAAAAGAGCCCCCTAACAAGTGGGCTTCTAAACTTACCTCTAAAACAAATAAATCCTAAAAATATTACATCCAATATTTTTTTGCTATTTTTCAACTATTTTCTTCTTTTTTCTTTCAAAATATTTTTCCATATTTTTTTCTATTTTTCAATATATTTTTCTCTTTATTTTTCTCTATTTTTTTCATATTTTTCTCTATAATTTTCTCCTCTTTCTTTTCTAATATTTCTTTTCTTTTATTGTTTTTTCACTTTTCTTTTTCTATTATTTTTTCATAATTCTTTTTATTATATTTTTCTCTATGAAACAATTAAACTATCTATAAAAAAAATAGAAGAAACAAAAAAATACAAGGGAGGGGGGTGTACTGGTACAGGGGAGTGATAAGCAGAAAATACAAACTGCAAACTGGGCCCAGCCCAGCTGTTTGCTGTAGAACCCGGAGGGGGGTATATGGATCAAAACGTAGGGTGTTGGCAAAAACACACATTGGGCTCAGGCCCAGTGTTCAGCAAAAAAAACAACAAAAAAACTGAGACAGAGGGTGCATGGAAAGTAGGGGGGCACGAGTCCAAATCCCAATTGGGCCCAGCCCAGTCCACTCCTCTCCTCTCGTTCATCTCCCCATGTGTAACCCTAGATTTCTTTCTCCTTTCTCCCTCACCGCGCCGCCGTAAACCCTCCGTCTCTGAACTTATTCTCTCAACAAGCTCGTTCAACTCTCAACCTAATATCCTCAGACAATCCTTCTAAAACCTGCAACCAACTCTTTGATGTTCTTGAGGCAAGTAATCGTCGGTGAAGACTCGAGCACATTTCTGGAAGAAACTCTTGAAGTTTCTGGAGATTTGGTTCGTTGAAGCTGGTGAACCGGAGGTCCATTCTGAAGAATTGTTGAAGGAAACCTGAAGAAATCTCATAACCTGACGAAGATGAACCGATCTGGACTCATGAAGGTTCTCGGAGACCAATTGTAGAAGACGGCTTGAAGATCTCAACGATGTTGTTGAAGAACGAGGCAATCTGGAGACTCGTGTGGAAGGTGAAGGATCTCGAAGATTCTGAAAAAGAAAATCACTGAAGAACATTGAGGATTGGTCGAAGAATCTGGAGTATGATTGAAGGTTGATGAAGCTGAGGATGATCGGAGCCGATGATGATGATTGATGATGATGGAAGATGAACGATGAAGGAAGTTTGTTGAAACTGAGTTCTTGGATTGTTCGCTGATGAAGTTCTTGCCTGTTCTTGAAGAACTGATATGGTTGAATTTCTGGAGACCTGGATAGTGAGGATCTTTACATGTTCTGGTGATGGTTGATGAACGGTGAAGAACACTTAAGGAACATGGATCGGTTGAATTTCTGGAGATGTGTTCTTGATACATGGTGGAGCTTCGGATCTGGAAAAATGGTCATTGTTGGTGAAGATTGGAAACTGGAGAAATTGGTGAAGCTAGATGAACAAACTGTATGAACACCGATGATGATGATGATCAGAAAGTTCTGGGAAGTTGTTCTCCGGCGAGATTAATGGTGGCCGGAAGTTGGATCGGAGGTTGGATGAGAGGAGGAAGATGAAGATGCTTGGAATCTGGAGATTTTTCTGGGTTTGTGAGGTTCTCCGGTGAGGTTCACGGCAGTGGTCGCCGGCCATGAATGCCGGCCAGTGACGGTTTCAGGCGAGGGTCATTGGTGTGACGCGTGGCACGCGTTAGTGGAGGAAGTTAGTGCATGGCCTCCACGTGTGGTGAGGCGTGGCAGAGAGAGGAAAGTGGATGATGCGTGGCGTGATGTTGAAGCGTAACGTGGGGTCCCCCCATGTTGAACACGTGGCTACGAAGCTTTATACCACTGAGAATTGCTGGAACGCTCTGGAAGCTTCTAGAACATGCTGGACATTTGGACAAAAACCCAGAATTGGGCCTTACGGACTGGAATGGGCCCAAAACGAAAAAACAGATAGAAAACTAAAACTGAATGGATTAATGAAATAAAATGAATTAAAATTTGGATTAAGGGGCTAATGAGGATTAACGGATGATTAAATGGATTAATTAACTGCACACTAAAGCATTAAAACTCTGATTAACCTAATTAATTTCTAAACTATTCAATTAACCTAATAAGGAGAAATATCCTAATACTCTAATAAATCTCTAAAAAATTCTAATAAACCCACTAATAAAATTCTAATAAATATCTAATAAGACTATATTAAATTCTATGAAAAAAACTATATTATTTATTTAAAAGAGAATCTATGATTAATAAAACTATTAAAAAAACTATATTTTTCTATTAAAACCTATTTACTAATAAAAGGAAAAAAATCTATTATTATTCTATATTATCCTAAAATAAAATCTATATTACCCTATTAAGAAAATGATAGAATCTATTTAAAATCTATAATATTCTAAAAAAATGCTAAAAATGATTTAAACCTATTTATTATATTCTAAAAACATCTATTTTATCCTAAAATGATTAGAAATTTATTTAAACCCTAAAAATAACCAATAAAATCCAGAAAAATCACCATAATTCCCAGAGGAACGAAATAAGCACCGAACAACACATAACACCGCGAGAGCGCACCAAAATAGCCGGTAAAAATTAACGAGCACCGAAATATCCCAAAAATACGATTCTACCTATCCAAACTGATTAGAAAACACCTGAGACGCGAGACGATAGCTGTGATCCCGATAAAATCAAAACAAATGAAAAATGCATTGTATGGGATATGCGGATGCGAATGCGGTTATGCGTCGAAACATCGAGCCAGATACGATACCCGGTTGGTCAAATTTTAGGGTGCAACAGCTGCCCCTATTCAAGCGACTTCGACCTGAATGGGTGAAGAGCGCTCAGCCTTCAAACATTCAAAGGTAGATGACGGTTGAATACAAATGGAACCCTGAAATTTGCCAACCGCGGGAATATACTGCAAAGCTGCTTGAGAAAAAGCTTCCAATGAACTGAAGTTTGGTTGTCACGGCAACAACTGGTCAATTTTCTGATAAATTTTCTTCTCCTTGTCAACACCTGTGTGACGCCACAAGTATTGAAATAATGCTTCGCAAAGCAAACACCTTCCCATCTGTCATGGGATCTTTTGTGTCGACTCCTGGTTCACGGCGAACTTGAGGAAACTCTCCTGGGGAATTCTGAATTGAACTGCCTGGCACCTATTCTGACGAAGGCGGCAGCTTCAGAAGTTTGATAAATGTCAATCTCTCCTTGTTGTTGTTTTTTCGATGCCGACGTAACAACCAAATGAAGAAATCACTCCGCTGGGGAAGACGAGAAGCTGAACCACACAACTCTGCAGGTGAACAAATTCGAAATCCAATAGGTAACCATCCTGGGCTATGTTTCGACATGCGTATGCTTGAAATGATGCGATGTCCTATATGATATGTAAATGCTATACATTCTGTTTGAAAATGCGATGCCCAGACGGCATGGAAATACTATATGCTTGTATAAATGCTATGACGCTAGATGCAAATGCTAATGCAGGCTCGAGCTGCCAGAGAACACCAGGTCTGAAAACCGCTTGGCAAAATAAATGCCGGAGGCAACGTCAACTCTACTGGGGATGAACCGAAGTCACAGAATCATCTCAGCAAAATAAATGCTGGAAAAGGGAATCCAAATCCGCTGGGGATAACCGTTCTGTTGGAGAAATGAAAAGGTAGCCCTGCTTGGAGACTTCCCTGGGGAAAAAAAACTCTGCTTGGGGATGCTCCCTTCAAACCATTGGCAACTGATTATACTCTGCGGGGATTGACCCAAACTGGGATTGATTGCGCGCGGCACGCTGCTGGAAATGCCCCTACTATCAAGGATATCAATCTTAATCTGCTTAGGATACTCCCGACCCTACTCTGATACAGGGTAACAATACAATTTCGACTCTTCCGGGGATAGTGAGCAACTTTCATCTGCTGAAGAGTAGTGATTCTGATCTTAACAACATCCACAAGGAACTCAAACATTACTCGGAGCATTGGTATTCGTCGAGCTTCGTATCGGGGAACACGACAACTTGCGAGTCATTGGGAAATACTGTGTCAGATACCTTTAGGTTTTTTTTTTTGGTTTAGGATAAACACGGATTATGTACACAGTGGACGATGAGGAAAATACTAGACGAGAACTAGCATCCAAAGGCAGACTACCAGACGAGAACTGATAGGAAAATAGATTATCGGACGAGAGTTGATTTTGTGTTTTTGACCGTCAGACGGGGCTGACTGGAATAACAGACTGAGGTATAGACAACCAGGCGAGAACTGGCTGAAAGCTGACGTACACCAGACGAGAACTGGTATAACACTTGAAGAAACGGTGACCAGACGAGAACTGGTTACAATAAACTGCACCAGACGAGAACTGATGCTTACAATAAACTGCACCAGACGGGAACTGATGCTTACTATAGAGTGGGCCAGACGAGAGCTGGTTACCGGTTTGCCAGGCGAGAACTGGACTTTGGAAACGACTGGTTACTGACACGCAACAGGTTTAAACTGTAGGATAATGATCCAACGACAACACGGCTCTTCTTATTTGAAAGGTTCTGGTTTTGATAAGGGTACTGACATGATCCCCGATACTCCACTCCGGCTGGGGATAAACAACTGGCTTGAACGACTTGCCCCAGTACAACTCTTGGGAATACTTGCTCTGAACAGCTCGCTACGAGACGACCTTGCTATTACTTGCCCCGGTATCTGTACGATAACAGAATTCAATCTCCATTAACAATTGTCAACCCAACTGATTTCAACACATCTCTGCGGTGACTTGCCCCTGAATGAGCGTTCTAGCGACTTAACCTGATCTGATTATCCACCCGAAGTATCTGCTTTCAAATCTCAACGCTCTGCATAGCTGCCCCTGATTGGCTCTCGAGAAAACTCCTTCTGATCAACTGCTTCTCAAATAAACTGCCCCTGCTCAACTGAAATTTCGGGATTGGTCCTCAGACTAACTGATTCTGAACTTACTGGCAGTCAATGCCCCTGATTCACTAGGCTTCACAACATACACCATTCTGGTTCAGACTACTGAATTACTCAGTGCTGCTCGATTATTCCCTGTTGGAATTCCTTCTATGCCAACTACTAACCTGCAATTAGAATCGTCTGTTTACGAATGGTAATCTTAATGCAGTGTTTATGCAAATTTTGAAAAAATTTGAGCTGTCACTCATTTACATGCTATAATGGTGAGTGACGGATGAACCTAAGTTCAAACGTAGTGCTTACGTGGTCAATGAAAAAATACAACAAGGATGTGACTAGCAAGTCAAGAAGGAGTCAGGTTACTCAACCTTATCGTAATGCGCTTCAGAACAACCCTACCTCAATTAGGTCTTTTGAGGGTTGTATCGTGGTCGGGTTCACGGTTCGTGAAACAAAGGATATTTGGCTCAAATTTTGATTTGTACCCACCCCTTCTACGTGATGATCTCCGATCCTAAGGTTCAGTTAACCTGGCACAAGCGCTCGCCTCTTCGAGAAGTATGTTGAATGGTAAGAACCACAATTAAGGAATTCACAGGGTTTCGGAGTGATAGTTACTCCTTTTCGTTTTCGGTGTCTGTGTACACGACTTTGTGACTTGCTGGGGGAAGTTTTCTATTGATCCCTTCTTTTTCGTTCTTTTGGTTCCCTAATTTTTGCCTGGACTGACTCCTTTTGAGCTCTTTTTGATTTTTTCTTTTTAAAGTCCAGCGGGATGCCCTGATTTTTGCCTAAGTATTAGCTTTCTCAGCTTTTTCTTTCTTTTTACTTAGCGGGCTTTCTTTCTTCTTTCTTTTGGAACAAAGTCGTGTGACACTGGTTGTCTTGATTTCTCCGAAAGGATTGTAACTGTCTCACTCCTGATTGGTGAGATTTGACCTCTTGAAAGGTATAAACTGATTGGTCCTTGAAAGACAACACTCCTCTGTAAGACTTGAACGCTCTAAAATTCTCCGGAAAGCTAAGAGAGAGAGATACGACTTTCGTGTTGGAGTCGAAGTCAGATTCGTAGCCCGAAATTCCAGAATTCCGTTTGAAGTTACTGCATTAGAATTTTATTTTAGTGTTAGGTCATGTATTGGGCCTGGGTTATGTTTTCGACCCAGTTGGGTTATGACCCGAATTTGCTTTCTTTTTAAAGGAAAAATACTCGTGTTACTGTTCACCTAGTTACATTTTCACGAAAAATAAATTTGGAGCTTTGAGAGAACCATGGAGAGCTAATTCCTTAGAGTCATTCTGTTGTAATCGCGTTCCAACGGTTTGAGGTTTTTACTTTATCAATCTAATTTGTTTCTCTTTAAACACTATTCTATGAATTGCTTTTGCTTAATCTGTTAGTTTATAGAATTGTTTTGATTAAATTCGTATGATTGCTTCCTTAGCTTTTATTCGTCGTTACGTCGCTTTGTCGTTAATTCGCGTTTATAATTCGTGTTTGCTTAATTCACGAAAACTTAATCCGTTTGCTTAATTTGGAATATAGGATTGTTAATCTAGTTTATGTCTTTTGCGCTTGTTAATTGACATAGGAATCGAATAGAGATCGAAATCGCTTAGGAAATTGGTAAGGTATGAACCCGTGATAAGCCGGAACCGAAAACAGTAGATTGACTTATTTTGATAATCACTTATTTTAACCGCTTAATTGCATTTTCTTTATTTATCCGATCAGAAACCAAACCAACTCCCCCTCCATTTCGAATTTGGTAGATTAATCACATAAAAGAATCCTTGAGACGATATCCGAGTTGAATTGTCGCTGTATTACGTTTTCATCAAAAACACTCGTTTTGACCTGCGAGCGACAACTAATCAATGAGCTAGGCCCTCCACGACGGAGAGATGGATTGGGCCGACCCCGTGTGATGAACGGGACAGAGCAATATATATATATATATATATATATATATATATATATATATATATATATATATATATATATATATATATATATATATATATATATATATATATATATATATATATATATATATATATATATATATATATATATATATATATATATATATATATATATATATATATATATATATATACATATATATATATATATATATATATATATATATATATATATATATAAGAATCTTAATCGGTTGAGTAAGTAAATAAAATAATTAACTATATTTAATAATTAATTATTTAATTGAATATGTGCTTAAATATAAGTGGATGTCAAGATAATCCATTTCGAAATAATGAGAATTCTAATTGATTATTATTCTATATATAGACTATGATCACAAATATATCATCCTATAAGAAGATTATCTCTTTTTATCCCCATTCGAAGAGTTTTCAAGACATTACGAGTACCGGTTGAGAAAAATCCACAAGTCAACCAGTGTCAAACACTTGTCTGTACACTTTTGTATTTTAGAATTATCGTTGCCATTGTCTAAAATCTTTCTCATTATATTCGTTAAGGTATTCCTATAATCATTAATATCAAAATGTCATAGATCCTAAGGTTTGTGTCCATGGGGAGACGCTTAAGCGCTCCCAGCGTGATGAGTGATCAATGCATATTTATGCACTTTCTCCTATATTTTTACTTAAGCATTTCTTTACTTTATCTTGATTATTTTTATGTTTTATTTTGTTTTTATATTTTATTTTATTTTATTTTTGGCTTAATTTGATTTCCGCACTTCTTTTTCAACTTTAGCAGTCTGCACGGAAACGATCATTACTGGAGTTCCGGAAATCCGTTTGAGGCGTTTTAAAATTCGTCGGAAAGCTAAGAGAGAGAGCTACGACTTTCGTGTTGGATTCGAAGTCAGATTCAGAGCCCAAAATTCCAGAATTCCATTTGAAGTTACTGCATTAGAATTTTATTTTAGTGTTGGGTCATGTATTGGGCCTGGGTTATGTTTTCGACCCAGTTGGGTTATAACCCGAATTTGCTTTCTTTTTAAAGGAAAAATACTCGTGTTACTGTTCACCTAGTTACATTTTCACGAAAAATACATTCGGAGCTTTGAGAGAACCATGGAGAGCTAATTCCTTAGAGTCATTCTGCTGTAATCGCGTTCCAACGCTTTGAGGTTTTTACTTTATCAATCTAATTTGTTTCTCTTTAAACACTATTTTATGAATTGCTTTTGCTTAATCTGTTAGTTTATAGAATTGTTTTGATTAAATTCGTATGATTGCATCCTTAGCTTTTATTCGTCGTTACGTCGCTTTGTCGTTAATTCGCGTTTATAATTCGTGTTTGCTTAATTCACGAAAACTTAATCCGTTTGCTTAATTTGGAATATAGGATTGCTAATCTAGTTTATGTCTTTTGCGCTTGTTAATTGACATAGGAATCGAATAGAGATCGAAATCGCTTAGGAAATTGGTAAGGTAGAAACCCGTGATAAGCCGGAACCGAAAACAGTAGATTGACTTATTTTGATAATCACTTATTTTAACCGCTTAATTGCATTTTCTTTATTTATCCGATCATAAACCAAACCAACTCCCCCTCCATTTCGAATTTGGTAGATTAATCACATAAAAGAATCCTTGAGACGATATCCGAGTTGAATTGTCGCTGTATTACGTTTTCATCAAAAACACTCGTTTTGATCCGCGAGCGACAACTGATCAATGAGCTAGGCCCTCCACGACGGAGAGATGGATTGGGCCGACTCCGTGTGATGAGCGGGACAGAGCAATATATATATATATATATATATATATATATATATATATATATATATATATATATATATATATATATATATTATATATATATATATATATATATATATATATATATATATATATATATATATATATATATATATATATATATATATATATATATATATATATATATATATATATATATATATATATATATATATATATATTATATATATATATATATATATATATATATATATATATATATATATATATATATATATATTATATTATATAATATATATATATATATATATATATATATATATATATATATATATATATATATATATATATATATATATATATATATATATATATATATATATATATATAATATATATATATATATATATATATATATATATATATATATATATATATATATATATATAAATATATATATATATATATATATATATATATATATATATATATATATATATATATATATATATTATATATATATATATATATATATATATATATATATATATATATATATATATATATATATATATATATATATATATATATATATATATATATATATATATATATATATATATATATATATATATATATATATATAAGAATCTTAATCGGTTGAGTAAGTAAATAAAATAATTAATTATATTAAATAATTAATTATTTAATTGAATATGTGCTTAAATATAA
>OZ012739.1:328548662-328590332 GCA_963859935.3 Lathyrus sativus
TATATATATACATATATATATATATATAATATACATATACATATATATATATAATATATATATATATATATATATATATATATATATATATATATATATATATATATATATATATATATATATATATATATAAAGAATCTTAATCGGTTGAGTAAGTAAATAAAATAATTAATTATATTTAATAATTAATTATTTAATTGAATATGTGCTTAAATATCAGTGGATGTTAAGATAATCCATTTCGAAATAATGAGAATTCTAAATGATTATCATTCTATATATAGACTATGATCACAAATATATCATCCTATAAGAGATTATCTCTTTTTATCCCCATTCGAAGAGTTTTCAAGACATTACGAGTACCGGTTGAGAAAAATCCACAAGCCAACTGTCGCTACTGCGAAAATCGGCGCCGGCTGAACAGAAGAGTCGCCACCGTGCGTTATTTATCCCAATAGAGGGAAAGGAAACGCTCAGAGTAAACCTACCGCAAAGACGGGAAAGGAATGGTCATCGCAACCAAATCTTGGATTCGGGAGTCGGTTACGCAAGGGGAAGGTATTAGCACCCCTCACGTCCGTCGTACTCGACGGGATCCACGCTTGTTTTCTGTCGAAAGGATTGTTATTCTATCTATTCTACAGGTCTGGGGTTAAAAGAAAAGAAAATGACTCGGCAAAGTATCGCACTTTATGCCTACGTATTCCCGTCTAGAACGAGAAATTAGAGTCAACGTAGTTCGCCTACCTACTGGAAAGGAGGGGAAGGTTGCTCGCTAGGATATCGCATCCTATGCCTACGTACTTTCATACAACATGAAAGATCAGAGCAAACGTAGTTCGGGCCACGTACGACACAAGTCTGTCTTGATTGTTTTTATCTCCTTCTGAAAAAGGGTTTTTCCGATTAAAAGTCCAAGCGGACAAAAATGACGTTTTGATGAGTTCACATTCTTTTGGAAGAAGTGTCTTTTATTGGATTTGAAATCTTATTGTGTTTTTCTGTTTGTTTTGAGAAAGAAGAGACAAGAACTCTAACCTATGGCTTAAAAGGGAATCAAACTAACATAATGTTATCATGCATGGGTTAAGACCTAATGTCTATCATGTTCCTCTCTTGCGCAGAGAGAAACAGATATCCTAAGGGGATAAACGGAAACAGAAACAACAGATACAATAAAACAGTAAAATGCATGAATGCAACAATACAAGCGAGGCAAGGGAGTCCCACTCAACCTCGAACCTAGAAAACAACAGGCAAAAGTGAACAAAATTCACTTTCAACCTAACAGGTTAACTGGCAAACAATACAGTCAGGGAAATTCAAACAATACATCAAAGACTTATAAACAGCAAAAATAAACAGCACACAGCAACCCTGCACAGCAAGCTCCGTCATATTCTATCTTCAAGTCATCTTCAAAACATCTACAAGCTTCAAGCAAGCATCAATCTTCATCTTCCATCTTTCAGGGCTTTTCTTCAAGTCCCACTCTCCAAGATGAGTAGCAGTTAACAAGATGAATTGGATGGTAAGCGGTCAGTTGCCTACCAAGGGTGGCCTACTGACTGTTAACATGATATAGACCGTTTTCTCTCAAAATTTCTATCTTTTAAATACATTCACTAATCCTTCCAAAGGAAGGAGGTGGGTATTTAAAAGAGACTTTGAATCATAGAGAAAGAATGGAGGCAAACAAGACCTTCCATGTTTGTGAATCAAGTTCCTATTCTAGAGCTCTACCTAGCTCCTAGATCCTATAATCTTCAGCAGCTGCAAGCAAGCTACAATCTTCATCAACTTTTGCACTGGACCTTCACTCCTTTTGTCTTCAATGGGCTTCATCAGCAAAGTCTTCAGCTCAAACCCAAACCCCAAGCAAGCCCAATACCCCACACAATCAAACAATAACCCTAGAAAGGGCACACCATACAATCAATCAAATACAAAAATACACTAAAAATATTAATAAAATGAGGAAAATTCTACTATTTATTCTAAGGGATCTATTATGCTTACCCTCAATACCCCTATAGTCCCATCTTCTAATTTGTCCTAAAAAACCCAAAAAGAAATTTGTTTTGCTACACCTATGTTATTCAAAACCCTAATTAACTAGCCTAATAGTTTCTAACTAAACTACCTAAAATGAAGTCCTAGAAATTGTGGTATAAAACCCAGGGGCACCTAAGATTCATATCTAGTTGTACTAAAAAGAATGGGGTAAAAATCCTTAAGGAAACTCTTAAACTAAATTCAACAATTGGTAGCATAAACTAAAAGAATTAAAAAAAGCAATTAAATGTAAAAATATGCAAAAAAATATAAAAATGAAGTAAAATGACCATTTTATGCTTTCATATTTTTCTTGACAGAAAATAGAAAATGGGAAAAAAAGTCTCATTAAAAAATATTCATTTTTCATTTTGTTATGAATTTTTAAAGATTGAGAAAATTTGGAGTAATATTAATATGAGAATTATCATGGGGGTGCAAGAAGAAATGAAATTCAGTTGTTATTAGGATGGGCCCAGATATGGGGGTGCAAGGAGTAAGCGCGTGCCTGGCCCAAGGATTAAACTCAGAAAAACCAAAAAAACTAAAGAAAAAAAAGAACACAGGCGGTGCATTAAGTAATGAACTGCAGTTAAAAATCAATTGGGCCTTAGAAGGGGGTGGGGAAAATAACATTCACGTGAGGCCCATGCTGGTATATTAGTGAAACGCGGAGTTTCACGCCCAGCTTCCCTCCACATTCGCGTTCGAATCTCAACCATCCGATCGGCCTCCAAGTCAACTTTCAACGCGTGATCTGACGGCTATGCTATCGTCTTCTACCTTGGTTCATTAGGGTTTGCAGCAACCATGAGAACACAAGCTTCGTGCATGGAACTTCCTCACCTTCGTTCTCCCTCGTCCCTCCACCATTTAACACGTTACAAGAACCAAACCTGCTCTATTTTTCATGTAGAATCCAACTGTAGCATTGGTTTGCATTAAAATAAACTATATCGTGCAAACCGAACGACATAACATCATGAAATCAAACTTTCTTCAGTTTTCAACTATCACCAAACTCACCAATCTTTATATAGAAATGATCCCTATGCTATGCTGATTAAAACCAACCAATTATCTTGCATTATCGTCCATTAAATCCCTCATTCTAACTCCATCAAGAATCAACCTCCATTAATGAAACCTCACTAATTGATCTTAAACTCACCCAAATGAACCACCTAATTGTCTCTAATGGTTTTACAACAAGAATTAGCCCTAGCCATGCCTAAATCAGAGTGTAGGAACAATTTTTCTTACCTTGTTTCTTGCAATGGTAGGTGGTGAAAAGCTCCAAATCAAGCCTTGTAGATCATCAAGAATGGTCCCTAGGTGATGAACAATCCTCTGCTTGCACAAGATTTGATGGAAATAGCTTGTATCTCAGGATCCAATGCCTTTTGCTCCCTTGCAACTTCACTTGGAACTCCTTCAATTCCTCAACAATGGAACCTCAAGCTAGCATGAACATACTCAGGGATGTTTGTAGAGAAGATTTGTGTAGCAAAATGGAAGGGTAATGAAGAGAAAGATGAAGTTTCAATACAATTTGCAAATGGAGAATTTTTGGTTCAATCTCTATTCTCTACCACCATTAACATCAACAATCACCAACCTTTCACCAATGCAGATTGAATTCAATATATAGACTGATTTAGAAAGGCCTAGAACCTCCTAGAACCATCTAGTAGGAACTTGAAGTTTCATGACATGATAACTTGCATTTCACTTCTCACCACATGATATATCATGACAAAAACCCTTGCAACTTGAGTAATTAACTTGAATATCTCCTTACATGAGATTTAGGACAATATACAATGCTTAAACACCTTGTTTATTAAGCTTTTCTTTGTTTTGGTTTGGTACCCCATTATGCAAGCAACCAAATTACAAATCAACCCTAAGATTCAAGCCTCAAATCAAAATTGTGGCTGAACCATTGTTCTTAAAATGTCCTTTGGAGTCAAAATGACCTATCATATGACATGGTTTGGATTTGTAACTTGGATTTTATGATTTTCCATTTCACTTGAATTAACTTATATCCCATTTTTAGGCCATTTTTATCACTTTTTGATATGAGCCTTTCCAACATCTCATGACCACCCTACTAGCCTTAAAACGTCATTCTAAGTAACTTTGATGTTGAAGGTTTTTCCATTTGAAGCTTGGAAGTAGGAGATATGGCCTTATGCATGAAATGACCTATAACTTCCAAATGACCAAAATGCCCTTGGCTTGCCAAGATCATAAGTAGAGTTCCACAAATCAGATGAAAGCATACCATACCTTTCTAGAAAGATAAGATCATGAGGAACAACTTTCATGTTGGCCAGAAATCCATTTGAAAGCTCCTTGAGAGGTAAAAGTTGCTTGGAAGTCAAGTAACTTTCATAGACAAATTTCAGTGTCCTCAGATGACCTGTAACTTGCAAGAACCATAACTTGAGTTCTATAAATCTCCTTGATGCCTTCCACCACTCAAATTAAAGGTCTTGAGATACTCTACAAGTTTCATGTTGGCCAAGGATCCCTTTGAGACTTGAAGTTTGAATTATTTTGCTTGGAAGTTTGCCCTAAATCAGGGGATTTTACACAGAAACCCTAATTCAGAAACTTCTCTTCTTCTTGATTTCTTTTGATTTCTCCTTGGCACAACACCACATCCATATACACATGTCAAATTAGTCATCCCACATCTTTAAAACAGGCCTTGATGCCCTTCAATCAAGCATTTGACTTAGGGTTGACCTAGGGTTGACCCAGATGACACCCTGGTTGACTGTCTTCAACTGCAGCTCTTGCAATCACATCAATGACTTGTCTCACTTTCAAAATGACCCTCTAGGCCTTCCATGATGTCAATTCATAGCTCACAACTTCTCTGATGATCCTCACATATCTTCAAGATAGGAGAGAAACCCACTGTTTGGTCCACTAACTTCTCAGGCTTCAATTTCTTTCTGATGACTTGGATAAGCTTGAATTTGAATACGAACCTCTTGATATGCTCATAGAGATAAGAATGGCACTTGGTCCCTTGTTGGATGGCTTGCCCATGCTATGCTATGCAGATGAATGAATTATGTACATGACCTAATATGCAAATGCTAAAGCTATGAGACATAAAATCAGGTGAAATAAGTTGAGCAAATTTTAGGGTGCAACAGCTGCCCTTATTCAAGCGACTTGGACCCGACTGGGTGAAGAGAGAACGACCTTCAAACATTCGAGGTACGAGACGGTTGAATACTAAGAACCCGGAAATTTGCCAACCGCAAAAATAGACTGCACAACTGTTTGGGGAACGCTATCTACAAATCTGATTTCAACATTATCTTGTCAATACTGGAATGAACTTATTGACTTCGCTGGGGAAGTACTTCTGTCAACAAAACATAACCCCGCCATCACTACGGGAAATCACTCCGCCATCACTACGGGAAATAATCTGGGAAAATAACACCGCCATCGCTACGGGAAATAATCTGCCATTGCTACAGAAAAATAACACCGCCATCGCTACGGGTAATACCTCTGTCACCACTACGGGGAAATAACACCGTCACCACTACGGGAAATAACTCCGCCACCACTGCGGGAAAATAACTGCGTCACCACTACGGGAGATAACTCCGTCACCACTACGGGAAATAACTCCGCCACCACTGCGGGAAAATAACTCCGTCACCACTACGGGAAATAACTCCGCCACCACTGCGGGAAAATAACTTCGTCACCACTACGGGAGATAACTCCGTCACCACAACGGGAAAATTTTGTCACTATTATAGAAAAATAACACCGCCATCGCTACGGGTACTAACTCTGCCAAATACAGGAAAACAACTCCGCCTTTGCTACGGGTACATACTCTGCCAAATACAGGAAAACAACTTCGCCTTTGCTACGGGTACATACTCTGCCAAATACAGGAAACTAACTCCGCCTCTGCTACGGGTAATACTTTGTCATTACTACAGGAAATAACTCCGCCTCTGCTACGGGAAATACTCTGTCAAATACAGGAAAATAACTCCGCCTCAGCTACGGGAAATACTCTGTCAAATACAGGAAAATAAATCCGCCTTTGCTACGGGAAATACTCTGTCAAATACAGGAAAATAACTCCGCCTCTGCTACGGGAAATACTCTGTCAAATACAGGAAAATAACTCCACCTCTGCTACGGGAAATACTCTGTCAAATACAGGAAAATAACTCCGCCTTTGCTACGGGTAAACACTCTGTCAAACACAGGAAAATAACTCCGCCTCTGCTATGGGAAATACTCTGTCAAATACAGGCAAATGACTCCGCCTCTGCTACGGGTAACACTCTGTCAAACACAAGAAAATAACTCCGCCTCTGCTACGGGAAATACTCTGATACAGCTTTTCTGCCTATCTTTGCAGCTGCTAGCTCCATCAATCACATGGGTAACACAATATGAGTCTAGTCTTCCAATTTTCAGTGCTGACATGACAGCAAATCTGAGAAGGACTCTACTGGGGATATTCTGCATCCACACTGCCAGGTAACTTCCAAAAATTGATTCACGAAATCTTTTGATATTGTCACAATAACAACCTTGAAGAAATACTCCGCTGGAGGGGTAAGAGAAACTCAAACAAGAAACTCTGTGGGGAATAATGCCACAATTGACATTATCATTACATATCTCACGCCGAGATCTTGAATGTTTGGCAATTAATTTGGAGCAAGAGCTCCCTCCACCTGCAAGGGAAACAACGCTAGAAACAAACGGTTAACCAACCTGGCTTATGTTTCAAAATGCATATGTTTGACAATGGCGTAATGCTCCATTCGACATGGAAATGCTACGCGTTTTTTATTTGGTGGATGCAAATATGACACTATATGCCGATGCAAATGCAGGCTCGAACTGCTGGGATACAGAAAACCGCTTCAGCAAAATAAATGCTGAAGACAACGCCAACTCCGCTGGGGATAACCAGGTGTCACAGAATTATTCCAGCAAAATAAATGCTGGAAGAGTGAATCCAACTTCGCTGAGGAATAACTGAATGCGCCAATCATGATTAGACCTCTGTCAGGGACAGCTTACCCGTGCCAATGAAAATTGGACTTTTGCTGGGGAGTGAACGGGTATCACAAAGTATTCTGGCAAAATAAATGCCAGGACACACAACCAACTCTGCCGGGAAGAGTTTTAATCTTCGAGTTCCACTGGGAGGAAAGAAAACACTTGCTGAAAAGAGAGAACTTCGCTGAGAACGAAACGACTCTCTTGGGGAAAATCAACTGTCTCCGCTTGGGGAGAGTAAATGACCCTACTGGGAAGGGAATCTCTACTGGGAAGAGTAGACTGTCTGGGTACAGCTCACAAATTGGAAATATTAATCTTCTGAGGCTAAACCACTCTGCTCGGGATGCACTGTCTGAATACCACCTTCGATCTTGGAATCATCAATTCTGTTGAGAGTAAACGACCTTGCTGGAGAATTGCCTTCGGATAAGCTGCGACTAGCTGGGGAATTTGATCTTTCTTTGGTAAAGAACATTGTCATCTCAAAAACGCAACCTGCGTGGGGATCGAGTCTTTCCGTTACGAGCTTCTGGTCAGTACTGCAATCTTTTGATCATCCATTTCTTATGGTCAAAACCCTGCAACACCACAAACGAGACAAGACAAGTCTATGCAACCAAATCTATTCAGGTTAGTGTTAGTGACATTATTTTCAGTTAATTCAAAGTTTTAGCAATTATTGGCAAGGGCCAGCGATGTTATACACTTGCTAGTTTTATTAAACCTTGGCGTTTGTCATGTACAAAACAGTAAAGAACCAGCATCAATTACTGAATAACATGTTTTATTGATTGGGCCCCTAAATAGGAAGAGTTTTATACACGGGATGTAACTCCTGAAAAGAGGAAGCTACGCACAACAAATATACAGGTATGCACAAGAATCGTAAATACAATGACAAATCAAATTTGTACACATGTCGGCAACGGGATGCAGACGAACATCATGAGCTGATCCTCCTATGACTCACCTGACTCTAGTGCTTTTGCGGTATTCACACTTCCGAAGAGATTGTATCTGATAATCGACCCCTCAGGTGTATTCTCCCGCACCAATGCGCACCGCAGTATCATATTCGGACCGCAGTCATTTGCTTTTCAAATCCCTAACTTTTGCGTGAACCGCCCTTTACGGGTTTTCAGTTCACCGGGATACCCTTTTTTGCCGAAGCCGCCCAGTGTAGGTTTTCAACTTCGCGGGTGTACATTTTTTTCAATTTTATCCCTAATTTTTGCCCGAACCTTTCATTCTGTTTTTGGTTCGCCAGGATGCTCCATTTTTGCCTGGACTCTCTCTTTTTTTTTTTGTCCAGCGGGTCAATTTCAAGCAAAGTATTTTTTAACTGCGTCTGAATTCACAGGCGACGTAAAGTCTTCACCGTCCATGGTGGACAACAACAAAGCTCCTCCTGAAAAGACTTTTCTGACAACGTATGGCCCTTCGTAGTTGGGGGTCCACTTGCCCCTGTGATCTGCCTGTGGCGGGAGAATCCTTTTTAGCACCAGGTCGCCCGTCTGAAAGCTCCGAGGATGTATCTTTTTATCATATGCTTTCTTCATTCGGCTCTGGTACAACCGACCATATGCTAGAGAAGCTAGCCTCTTCTCATCCATTAAACTCAGCTGGTTCAACCTGTCTTTCACCCATTCTGCCTCGTCCAGTTGGACATCTCGTAATACTCTCAGGGAAGGAATCTCAACTTCCAGTGGTAATACTGCTTCCATTCCATATACCAACGAGAACGGGGTTGCCCTGGTTGATGTGCATACTGTCGTATGATAACCGTGCAAAGCAAAGGGTAGCATCTCATGCCAGTCCTTATAGGTCACCACCATCTTCTGAACAATCTTCTTTATGTTCTTATTGGCCGCTTCAACAGCGCCATTCATCTTGGGTCGATAAGGGGAGGAGTTGTGATGCTCGATCTTAAAACTCTGACACAGCTCCTTCATCATTTTGTTATTCAGGTTTGAACCGTTGTCGGTAATTATCCGCTCGGGGATTCCATATCTGCAAATGATATCTCTCTTGATGAACCTGGCTACTACCTGCTTGGTCACATTCGCATAGGATGCCGCTTCCACCCATTTGGTAAAATAATCGATTGCTACCAGAATGAACCGGTGTCCGTTGGATGCCGTCAGCTCGATCTTTCCAATCATGTCGATTCCCCACATTGAGAACGGCCACGGTGACGACATCACGTTCAGAGGACTCGGAGGCACATGGATCTTATCTGCATAAATTTGGCACTTATGACACCTCTTCGCAAACTTGAAGCAATCAGTTTCCATAGTTAGCCAATAATAACCTGCCCGCAGCAGCTTCCTCGTCATAGCATGCCCACCAGCATGCGTACCAAATGTACCCTCATGTATTTCCTCTATGAGCAGCTTCGCCTCTTTCTCGTCTACACAACGTAGTAGCGCCAAGTCGTGATTTCTCCTGTATAGGACATCGTCCGGATTCAAATAGAAATTACCCGCTAATCTCCTGAGAGTCTTCTGATCGTGACTGGATGCCCCAGCCGGATACTCTTTGTTTTTCAGGAAATTATGGATATCAAAATACCAGGGTTTATCATCAGATGCTTCGTCAATGGCAAATACGAAGGCGGGTCTGTCAAGCCGAGAGATAACAATTCTGGGAGCCTCATTCCAGAAGTTGACTTTATACATGGAAGATAATGTGGCCAGGGCGTCAGCCATCTGATTCTCCGCTCGCGGCACATGATGTAACTCAACCTTGTCAAAGAAAGGAAACAATCTCCTCGCGTAATTCATGTATGGTATCAAATTAGGCTGACGTGTCTCTCATTCTCCTTTTATTTGATTCACCACCAGAGCTGAGTCTCCGTATACATCCAGATTTTTGATTCGCAAATCAATGGCTTCTTCAAGCCCCATGATACAAGCTTCGTATTCGGCTTAATTATTGGTAACTAGAAAGGTCAATCGAGCAGTAAATGGGATGTGTGACCCGTGTGGAGTAGTGATGATTGCCCCTATTCCGCTACCATAGGCATTTACAGCTCAGTCAAAGATTAACTTCCATTTGGAACCCAATTCTGGCCCTTCGTCCGGCAACGGCTCTTCACAATCTTTCATCTTTAGGTACATGATATCCTCGTCAGGAAAATCAAACCTCATCGATTGGTAGTCCTCAATAGGCTGCTCTGCCAAGTACTCAGATAATACACTCCCCTTTATAGCCTTCTGTGAGACATACTGGATGTCGTATTCGGTCAAAACCAACTGCCAACGGGCAATTCTCCCCGATAATGCCTGCTTTTCGAATACGTATTTGATAGGATCCATCTTCGAGATGAGCATGGTTGTATGGTTCAGCATGTATTGCCTCAAACGCTTGGCGGCCCAGGCTAGAGCGCAACAAGTTTTTTCGAGCATTGAATATCGAGATTCACATTCAGTAAACTTCTTACTCAAGTAGTATATCGCATGCTCTTTTCTTCCTGTCTCGTCGTGTTGACCGAGAACACAACCCATACTTCCCTCAAGAACTGTCAAATACATAATCAAGGGTCTCCCTGCCACTGGAGGTATCAAAATAGGAGGTTCTTGCAAATACTGCTTTATTTTATCGAACGCCTTTTGACAATTTTCATTCCATGTTACAGCCTGGTTTTTTTTCAACAACTTGAATAACGGCTCACACGTAGCTGTCAGGTGAGATATGAACCGAGCGATGTAGTTCAACCTCCCTAAAAACCCACGTATTTCTTTTTCTGTTTTAGGCGTCGGCATCTCTTGTATTGCTTTTATTTTTGCAGGATCAACCTCTATTCCTTTTCCGCTCACAATAAACCCCATCAGTTTACCCGATCTCACCCCGAAGGTGCATTTATTAGGGTTCAGTCTCAGCCTGAACTTCCTAAGCCTTTTGAATAGCTTCAGCAGATTCACCAAATGTTCTTCCTCCGTCTGGGATTTGGCAATCATATCATCGACATAAACCTCGATCTCCTTATGCATCATATCATGAAAAAGAGTCGTCATGGCACGCTGATACGTTGCCCCAACATTCTTTAATCCGAAGGGCATCACTTTGTAACAAAATGTTCCCCAAGGTGTGATGAAGGTAGTCTTCTCCATGTCTTCTGGCGCCATTTTAATCTGATTATAGCCTGAGAAGCCATCCATGAAGGAGAATACAGAGAATTGAGCAGTGTTGTCAACCAGCACATCGATGTGAGGAAGCGGAAAATCATCTTTCGGGCTCGCTTTGTTCAAATCACGGTAATCTACGCACATTCTCACTTTACCGTCTTTCTTTGGCACTGGCACGATATTAGCGACCCATGAGGGATATTTTGTAACAGCTAGGAAACCAGCATCCCACTGCTTTTGAACCTCCTCCTTAATTTTCACTGCCATATCAGGTCTAGTTCTGCGAAGCTTCTGCTTAACCGGCGGGCATTCTTCTTTTAGCGGCAGACGGTGCACAACCATATCCGTATCCAGCCCAGGCATGTCTTCATACGACCAAGCGAACACATCACTGTACTCTCTGAGCATTTCAACCAGTCTTCGCTTGACGTCGCTCTGCAGCGCGGATCCTATACGGATGTTCCTTTCAACCCCTTCCGACCCCAGGTTAATAATTTCAATAACCTCCTCATGAGGCAGAATGATTCGCTCTTCTTGCTTTACCAACCAAGACAACTCTTCGGGAACGTCGCCATCTTCAAGAATCTCTTCTTCGACCTGCAATACCGGGTGCTCAAAGTCGAAATGAGTCATAGGGGATTCAATGATGTCATCTGAAAATATTATCCTACAAAAGGAATAGTTAAATGCTTCAAAATGCGTATAAAGCGAATAACCACGTTGCCATTTTATTGTAAAACACAAAAACAGGAAAAACAGAGATCGCAATATTTGTACATGACAAAACGCCTTTTATTTAATGATTAAACAATGCAATGTACATAACAGCACGACCCTAAGCAAAATCACGATGCCCCGGGTAAGACACCGGATTGTTCAACAATTAAGAAAACAAAGTATTACTGTTTAGTAGTCACAGGAACAATCTCCTGAATATACCAATTGCATAATCCTTGTCCTAGCATGCTTGGCTGAATCCAGGCGTCCATATCGCAGTCACTGTCTCCTTCTTCGGAATCTGAAACAGCATTGATGGCCTCGTGATACACTCCACTAGCTGTGATTGTTATCGGTCCTTTGAAACGGGGTGCCCCAGCAGCAGGTGTTAATGACGACGGTTGATATCCCAGCCCAAATCTGTCCATCTTCACGGGAATATCCAGAACCTTGCCCCAGCCTTTTGTCTCACCAGTCTTCACTAGAGCCTGAGCCTCCTTGTATGACGAGACGGCCACCTCTAACGCTTTACTCGGCCCTGGAGCTTTGTCTTTGATGTGTAACCCTTCAAAGGCTTGACAGGGTGTTTCATGAATCTTGCCGTCGACTTCTACGTACTTGAATGATGACAGATGGCTAACCAATATATCTTCTTCTCCGCAGACCATGACCACACTGTCCCCTACCATATATTTCAGCTTTTGGTGCAAGGTAGATGTGACTGCCCCAGCACCATGGATCCATGGTCGTCCGAGAAGGAAGCTGTATGCGGGCTGTATGTCCATAATGTAAAACTCAGTTTCGAAAATCTCCGGCCCTACCTGTAGAGGTAACGTTATGGATCCAAAGACTGTTCTTCGCGTACCATCAAATGCCCTGACCACCAAGTCACTGGGTGTACAAATGATTCCCCTGATGTCCAATTTCATCATTGCTTTCTTTGGCAACACGTTTAAGGAAGATCCGGTATCTACCAGTACATGGGACATGACTGAGCCCCTACACTCAACTGAGACGTGCAACGCCATATTATGCTCTCTCCCCCTCGGGGTCAAATCAAAGTCGGTAAATCCCAAGCTATGGCCTGCGTTCACATGCGCCAACACCCCCTCCAACTGATTCACAGAAACATATTGGGGTACGAAGGACGTATCCAGAACTTTCAACAATGCATTCCTATGAGCTTCGGAACACAATAGCAATGACAGTATGGATATCTTCGATGGCGTCTGTTGAAGGTGCTCAACAATCTTGTAATCACTCTTACGAATAAGACGCATAAACTCTTCTACATCCTTCAGCGATGTTTCTTTTTCGTTCCTCTGCACAGGGACATCCTCATTCATCTTTCCTTTTCCCTTCGCCATTCGTTCAGCCTCTACCTCAGGCGATATAAAAATTCTCCCACTTCTCGTCATCCCTCCGGTCTCGACGACGTTGTCTACAACCTCAACTGGTTGTTTACTAACATTAATTTTCACCCCATCACAGTATGCTTCCAACCCATAGGTCCAGGGTACCGCCTTAGTGCTCTCATAAGGGATTGGTCCTGCCTTGGTGATAGTGATCGGCGGTCGCCTGGCTGGCGCTGTTATGGTTATCGTTTTTCGGGGAATTGTCACGGTAGCTACATCACTTTGCTCATCCGCTGATAACTCTACAGGTTCTTCGACTGCCGTTCTATCGAATTGTAATGTGCCTCCATCTATCAAGGTCTGAATACCCTTCTTCAATTCAGCACAACCCCCAGCTTGGGTCCAACACTCTAAACAATACTCATCGCAACCCAGATAACACCTCCTTTCAATAACCTGCTCTTTATCTCACACAACGGTGTCTTGAGGTCATCAACATTCATGATCAAGTTCAAACCCTCCTCGGCTAAAATAGCATTTGCCCCATGGTTGGGCATGGGCTTTTGTACTATGTTCGGACCTGCCTGTCCGAAATTGATGGCCTTGCTATCCAACAGATCCTATACCACATGCTTGAACGCGTGGCAACTCTCTATGTCGTGGCCAGGAGCCCCGGAGTGGAATTCACAGTGCTTGTTCGCGTCAAAGCTGTACGGCGGAGTGCCTGTTACTGGCGCCATAGTCCTCTTTTCCACCAAGTTCAAACCCAGTAACGTCTGTAGCAATTCTGCATACGTTGAAGGAGGCGTTTCAAACACCCTCCTTGGTTTGCCCCCTGGATTCTGTGCTGGGCAGGATGTACCCCCTGTTGTGGCTGCTGCTGCTGTGGTGGTATTGGTTGTTGCTGAAATGGGATTGTGACACTTGCCACCTGCTGCGGATGATTGTACTGATTTCGACCTCTGCCCCGGCCTCGGCCTCGGCCCCCGAATACTGCACTTGCATCACCTTGACGGCGCCCACCGAAAGCCCTTCTATTACTGACAGCTGAAGTGGATTCCTCAGCTTGGAATCTTCCCAGTTTAATATTGCTTTCAATTTTCTCACCCATCAAGATTAGGTCCGAGAAACTGCCCAAGGAAGTATGAAACAGCTTGTCATAAAACACACCAGTAAATGTTCCTATGAACATATCATTCATTTCTTTGTCATCCAAATGGGGATGAACTCGTGCAGCCATGTCGCGCCACCTCTGCGCATATTCTTTGAAGCTCTCGTCTTTCTTCTGGGACAACCCCTGCAATTGGACCCGGTTGTGTGCCAAGTCACTATTGTACTTATAATGAGCCATAAACGCTTCGGCCAGCTGCTTCCAAGTCTTTATCTGAGTTGGCTCCAACCCCATGTACCATTCAAGGGAAGGACCAGACAAGCTGTCTTGAAAGAAATGCATCAGCATCCTCTCATCGTTTGGATAGGCTTGAATTTGAATAAGAACCTCTGGATATGCTCATAAGAATTGCATTTGGTCCCTTATTGGATGACTTGCCCATGCTATGCTATGCAAATGAATTAACTATGTACATGACCTAATATGCAAATGCTAATGAAACATAAACCAAGTGAAGTAGGTTGAGCAAATTTTAGGGTGCAACAGCTGCCCCTATTCAAGCGTCTTGGACCCGACTGTATGAAGCGCGAACGGCCTTCAAACATTCGAGGTACGACACGGTTGAATACTAAGAACCCGGAAATTTGCCAACCGCAGAAATGACCTGCACGACTGTTTGGGGAACATTATCTACAAATCTGATTTCAACATTATCTTGTCAATACTTGAATAACCTGGACGACTTCATTGGGGAAGTACTTCTGTCAACACAACATGACCCTGCCAATGATACAGGAAAATCACTCTGTCACCGTTACAGAAAAATAACACCGTCATCACTCCGCCACCACTGCGGGAAGATAATTTGGAAAAAATAACAACACCGCCATCACTACGGGTACTACTTTATCATTACTACAGGAAATGACTCCGCCACCACTGCGGGAAATAACTCCGTCACCACTACGGGAAAATAACTCCGTCACCACTACGGGAAATAACTCCGTCACCACTACGGGAAAATAACTCCGTCACCACTACGGGAAAATAACTCCGTCACCACTACGGAAAAATAACTCCGCCACCACTGCGGGAAAATAACTCCGCCACCACTGCGGGAAATAACTCCGTCACCACTACGGGAAATAACTCCGTCACCACTACGGGAAAATAACTCCGTCACCACTACGGGAAAATAACTCCGCCACCACTGCGGGAAAATAACTCTGCCACCACTTCGGGAAATAACTCCGTCACCACTACGGGAAATAACTCCGTCACCACTACGGGAAAATAACTCCGTCACCACTACGGGAAAATAACTCCGCCACCACTGCGGGAAAATAACTCCGTCACCACTACGGGAAATAACTCTGTCACCACTACGGGAAAATAACTCCGTCACCACTACGGGAAAATAACTCCGTCACCACTACGGGAAAATAACTCCGCCACCACTGCGGGAAAATAACTCCGCCACCACTGCAGGAAATAACTCCGATACAGCTTTTCTGCCTATCTTTGCAGCAGCTAGCTCTATCAATCATATGGGTAACACAATATGAGTCTAGTCTTCTAATTTTCAGTGCTGACATGGCAGCAAATCTGAGAAGGACTCTACTGGGGATTTTCTGAATCCACACTGCCAGACAACCTCCAAAAGTCGATTCACGAAATCTTTTGATACTGTCACAACAACGACCTTGAAGAAACACTCCGCTGGAGGGGCAAGAGAAACTTAATCAAGCGACTCTGTGGGGAATAATACCAACAATCGACATTACACATCTCACGTCAAGATCCTGAATGTTTGGTAATTAATTTGAGGAAGAGCTCTCTCCACCTGCATGGGAAACAATACTTGAAAACAAACGGTTAACCAACCTGGCTTATGTTTCAAAATGCATAGGTTTGACAATGGCGTAATGCTCCATTCGATATGGAAATGCTACGCATTCTTATTTGGTAGATGCAAATATGACACTATATGCCAATGCAGATGCAGATTCGAACTGCTGGGATACAGAAAACCGCTTCAGCAAAATAAATGATGAGGACAACGCCAACTCCTCTAGGGATAACCAGGTGTCACAGAATTATTCCAGCAAAATAAATGCTGGAAGGGTGAAGCCCGCTTCACTGAGGAATAACTGAATGCGCCAATCATGATTGGACTTTTTGCTGGGGAGCGAACGGGTATCACACGGTATTCCGGCAAAATAAATGCCAGGACACACAGCCAATTCTTCCGGAAAGAGTTTTGATCTTCGAGTTCCACTGGGAGGAAAGAAAACACTTGCTGGAAAGAGAACCCCACTGGGGATGAAACGATTCTCTTGGGGAAAATCAACTGACTCCGCTGGGGGAGAGTAAATGACCCTTCTGGGAAGGGTAAACTGTCTGAGTACAGCTCACGAGTTGGAAATGTTAATCTTCTGAGGCTAAACCACTCCGCTCGGGATGGGGGAATCCTGTTGGGGGACACCGCACTGTCTGAATACAACCTCTGATCTGGGAATCCTTAATTCTGCTGATGATAAATGACCTTGCTGGAGAATGTCCTTCGGCTAAGCCGCGACTAGCTGGGGAATTCGATCCTTCTTCAGTAAGGAACAATGTTATCTTGGAAGCGCGACCTGCGTGGAGATTCACTTCACATAACGATCAAGTCTTTTCGTTACGAGCTTCTGGTTAGGACTCTTCGATCTCTGTACCCTGACGGTTAGATTTGAACTGTTTCTGTATGTCAAACCCCAAAAGAATGTCCCAACAACATCTTTTATTTTTAGGGTGTTCTGCCCCGGTCTTGCGATAATCTTTTGCCCCTGATCGACTGATTCGTGGAGCAGTGCCCATAGCCGCGAGAGATTTGCCAAATCTCGACCTAATTGCCCCAGATGAACTGCTTCTCGAATGTACGACTTTACTGGGGATAACCGAACGCGCCAAGTAGGTTGGGGCTTTTGTACATTCGTGATAGGTCATACACTCCTGATGCTGGACAATACCCTGTCCGAATTCACGGCTTCTAGTAGAAGGGTCACGATTTCCCGCCATTCGTCTCAAACTTGAATATTGGCTGAATCTGCTCAAGTAGCTCTGAGTAACGCTGTTGTAGAAGAACAGTTCTTTCGCCTCTGTTATGCCCCGACCTGCAGGAACCTCTGTGGGATAGTCTGAAAATCTGTACTCTGGCGGTTTAATATGAACTGCCCCAGTATTCTGAACTTCAGCGAGATACTTCAAATCGAACGCCTCTCGAATGAAAAATGACCCATGCGCTCTTAGGATGGCATGCCCCTGTCTGCAATGACTTTGCCTTAATCTGGTTCTTGGAAAAACCCACTCTGAACCGAAAGCACCTTGCTACAATACGACCTTGCGATGGCTTACCCCGGTGGTTGCACGACAAAAGGATTTCCTCAATAGTAACTTGCCCCTGGACGAGCGTTGAGCGACTTAACCTGCCCTGATCAAACATAGCATTCTGGATAACTGCCCCTGATTGGCTCTCGAGAAGATTCGCTTCTGATCAACTGCTTCTCAAGTAAACTGCCCCATAATCAACTGATGCTTCAGGACTTTTCCTCAGACTAATTGATTCCGAACTCACTGGAAATCAATGCCCCAGATTTACAGGGCTTCACAACATTCACCATTCTGATCTAGACTGCTGAATTATTCAGTCCTGTTCGATTATTCCTTGTTGGAATTTCTTTCCTGTCAACTACTAACCTGCAAGTAAAATTGTTCAGTCCCGAATGGTAATTTTAATGCAGTGTTCATGCAGATTTTGAAAAAATTTGTGCTGTCACTCATTTACGTGTCATGATTGTGAGTGACGAATGAACCAATAGTTCAAACGCAATGCTGATTTGATCAGTGAAAAAAAATACACCAAGGATATGATTAGCAAATCATGAAGGAGTCAGGTTACTCAACCTTATCGTAATGCGCTTTCAGAATAAACCCTACCTCAATTAGGTCTTTTAAGGGTTGTATCGTGGTCGGGTTCACGGTTCGTGAAACAAAAGATATTTGGCTCAAATTATGTTTTGTACCCACCCCTTCTACGTGATGATCTCCGATCCTAAAGTTCAGTTAACGTGGCTCGAGCGCTCGCCTCTTCGAGAGGTATGTTGAATGGTAAGGACCATGGCTAAGGAACTCACAAGGTTTCGGAGTAACAGTTACTCCTTTTCATTTTCGGTGTCTGTATCCACACGACCTTGTCCTTGTTCGAGGATTTTTCTTTTGATATCCTTTCTTTTCCGTTCTTTTGATTCCCTAATTTTTGCCTGGACTGACTCCTTTTGAGTTCTTTTCGATTTTTCTTTTGAAGTCCAGCGGGATGCCCTAATTTTTGCCTAAGTATTAGCTTTCCAGCTTTTTCTTTTTCTTTTTACTTAGCGGGCTCTCTTATTCTTTTTTTCTTCTTGGAACACAGTCGTGTGACAATGATTGTCTTAGTTGCTTCGAAAAGATGGTAACTGTCTCACTCCTGGTTGGTGAGGTTTAACCATGGTGGTTGGCGAGATGCGACCTCTTGAGAGGTATAGACTGATTGGTCCTCGAAAGGCAACACTCCTCTGTAAGACTTGAACACTCGGTCAAGCTAACTGACAACTACCCTGCCCCGGGTTAAGACGTGAGGGTTAAAAAGTCTGAAAAACTTCTACTTCCTGGCTCGAAGTGGTTAACAAGGGACTAACTCCTTATATCTCCGGTGTTTGGGGATTTGAAACAATGCCTTGTACGTCATCGGCAAGGTTTTATCTGAAAGCATACGATCATCGGTTATGAGTATTCAGTTTCGTCATCCTCCCTCCAATCTTTGATAATCATAGTGGTAAAGTGGAGTAAATAAAATGCAAGTGTCAATGCAATGCAATAAATGAGCGATAGCGACATGATTAATTCAGAAAAATGCATAGTCACTTTATCAATATTACCATTCGAAACATACAATGTTTAACAGCAAGTAGTAACTAACCGAAAAGAAACTACAAATGCAAATGATAAAAAGTCCGAGGACTGCCAATGCTGAGGGTGTCCGCCTGTCTGGACCACTGGCTTCTTGAAAAGGACCCTCTGAATCTACGAGCTTAGACAGCTGAGAGGTTGGCATGAACAAACAAAACTCCTTCAGGAAAGGAAATGCACCCTTTGTCGATCAACTGCGGCACTTTTGCCTGAAAAGCTTTGCATTCTTCGGTTGAATACCCCGGAGATCCACCATGGTAACTACACTGGACGTGGGGATTGTACCCTGGAGGGTAAGGCTCTGGTACGGCCTTAAGAGCTTTAGGTTCCACCAGAGAATTCTGAATCAAATGCGGAAGAATCTGGCTATACGGCACAGACACTGGATGGAAAGGAGCATTCCTTCGTTCTAAATTGTTGCGAGGTCGATTCTGATTCTGACGCTGATTCTGATAACCTCGGCCACGAGTTTGCTAATTAGCATGAGGAGCGACATAACATTTCTGATAGGGTGCCCCAGGCACAGTGGTCTGTCCAGCGTAACAAGCCACAGGAGATACTGATCCAACAGATTTCACCACTCCATCTCGAGGATATCCAACATCTGACATGATTGCATTGATCACAGCTCCTTCTTCATTCTGATAGTCATAAAGAGATTCAGCTTCACTAGCCTGACTGTTTGACGTAACTCCAAGCATTCTTTCGAGGTACGGGCTCTCCAGGGAGTGTACAAACATGCTCATTAACTCTCGGTCTAGGAGCAGCGGCTTCACTCTGGCAGCCAATTCTCTCCGTCTCTAAACATACTTCCTGAAAGGTTCACCGTTCCTTTGAGACAATTCTTGCAACTGCATGCAACTAGGAGCCTCATCAAGATTGTAGTCATACTGCTTTAGGAAAGCATCGGCTAAATCCGCCCATGATCGGATCTGATCACTCTCTAACTGCATATACCAACTCAGAGATGCCCCAGTCAGACTATCTTGAAAGCAGTGAATCATTAGCTTGTCGTTAGGCACGAACGAAGTCATTCTCCAGCAGAACATAACCAAATGTAGCTTCGGACAGCTATCCCCTTTGTACTTCTCGAAATTGGCGCTTTGAACTTTGGAGGCAATACAAGACCTGGCACCAAACACATGCTCGCAGCATTCAGATCAAGAGTGTTCTTATTCACCAAGGCAGCAATCGGGTCTTCCAACGTCTGAAGTCTTCCCATATACTCAGCAGTCAGTGGGTTCTGAATATCAACCTGTGGAACAACTCTTGGAGGTGGCAAAATCCTTGGAGAATCTGGCGTAGAGAAAGTGAAATTGTGATACTCGGAGTCATTGAGAGAATATGAACCTCTGACAGGGGTTTGCACAGGCTGAGCAACATTGTTCATCTGAGCTCTTTGACCATTGTTATCTCCTCTATGCATAGCTGTGATGTCTTCCCTGATCTGACTCACCTGGTGTTTCAACAATTCGAACTCCGCCCGAGTAATAACCAAGTTCTGCTCTCCTGAAGCCATGATCTATCCCAATACTAACTCAAGTCCAATGCGAATGTCGGGGAATCAACTGATGAAGCGGACAAAAACGGGTAAGCTCCCTGTTCCGGATGAGGATGAATATGCAAAATGAAATGCAAATGCAAACAGTCATGCAAAAATGCAAAATGCACACACAAGGGACCAAGTGCCCCTGGCTGAGAAGAATCCACCATACTGGTCTTAGTCAGACCCATAACACTGCTTGAACCTGGTGTCAGCAAACCAAAACAATGCTCGAACCTGGTCTCCAACAGACCTCATAATGCTGTCCTCAAAATACCACTGAATCTCAATCAAGAAAGCCGGTAATCTGGAGGTCAAGTTACCTAATGGTATGGCATCCTATGCGGTCGTCGGCGTCACAGACTTTCAGGGTTGATGATACGATTCCCAGAAGGAGTGGCATCATCAAATCCTGAAGAGGCCTCACTTAGCCAACTTCCAAATGATCAGTTCCCGGAGTCGACAATCCAACTAACCAACAACCCCTTCGACCCAAAGGGTAGAAAAAGAAGTAAACCAGAAGAACCTCGTCCGAGTGTAGATTTTGTGGGACACTAATGCAAGCAAAGCCGGCACGCGCCCACTACTTTCTACTCTAATTCTAAGTGCACTCAAGCCCAGGTCCAACTTATCTCTCAATCATAGAACACCCGTCACAACCCCAATACAGCAATAATAACAATAATATAATGCTGAAGGTAAATGACAGAAATATAAATCCATACAAAATCCTCGACGGGAAAACAAGCGCTAGGATTGACTCGCTTAAGGGACGTTGGATCCCAAATGCATAAGGAACTATCGCAGTCCTTAGCAGCCAGGGGACGTTGGATCCCCAGCAGAGTCGCCAGCTGTCGCTACTGCGAAAATCGGCGCTGGCTGACAGAAGAGTCGCCACCGTGCGTTATTTATCCCAACGGAGGGAAAGGAAACGCTCAGAGTAAACCTACCGCAAAGACGGGAAAGGAATGGTCATCACAACCAAATCCTGGATTCGGGAGTCGTTTACGCAAGGGGAAGGTATTAACACCCCTCACGTCCGTCGTACTCGACGGGATCCACGCTTGTTTTCTGGTACGGATTGTTATTCTATCTATTCTACAGGGTTAAGGGTTAAAAAGAAAATAAAATGACTCGGCAAAGTATCGCACTTTATGCCTACGTATTCTCGTCTGGAACGAGAAATCAGAGTCAACGTAGTTCTCCTACCTACGGGAAAGGAGGGGAAGGTTGCTCGCTAGGATATCGCATCCTATGCCTACGTACTTTCATACAGCATGAAAGATCAGAGCAAACGTAGTTCGGGCCACGGACGACACAAGTCTGTCTTGATTGTTTTTATCTCCTTCTGAAAAGGGTTTTTCCGATTACCGGTCCAAGCGGACAAAAATGACGTTTTGATGAGTTCACATTCTTTTACGGAAGAAGTGTCTTTTATTGTGTTTGAAATCTTATTGTGTTTTTCTGTTTGTTTTGAGAAAGAAGAGACAGAACTCTAACCTACGGTTGAAAAGGGAATCAGACTAACCTAATGTTATCATGCATGGGTTAAGACCTAATGTCTATCGTGTTCCTCTCTTGCGCAGAGAGAAACAGAGATCCTAAGGGAATGGACGGAAACAGAAACAATAGCATATAATAGCATATATACAATAAAGCAGTAAAATGCATGGATGCAACAATACAAGCGAGGCAAGGGAGTCCCACTCAACCTCGAACCTAGAAAACAACAGGCAAAAGCGAACAAAATTCGCTTTCAACCTAACAGATTAAATGGCAAACAATACAGTCAGGGAAATTCAAACAATACATCAAAAATTAAACAGCAAAAATAAACAGCCAACAACAGTCTTCATCAACATCCGTCTTCAAGTCATCTTCAACCATTTACAAGCTTCAAGCAAGCATCAGTCTTCATCTTCAAGCCTTCAAGCAAGGTCTCTATCTTCAATCTTTCAGTGGCTTTTCTTCAAGTCTCACTCTCCAAGATGAGCAGCAGTCAACAAGATGAATTGGATGTTAAGCAATCAATTGCCTACCAAGGGTGGCCTACTGGCTGTTAACATGATATAGACAATTTTCTCTCAAAAGTTCTATCTTTTAAATACATTCACTAATCCTTCCAAAGGAAGGAGGTGGGTATTTAAAAGAGACTTTGAATCATAGAGAAAGAATGGAGGCAAACAAGACCTTCCATGTTTGTGAATCAAGTTCCTATTCTAGAGCTCTACCTAGCTCCTAGATCCTATAACCTTCAACAGCTGCCAGCAAGGGATACTCTTCATCAACTCTGGAAATTGGTCTTCATTCTTTTAGTCTTCAACGGGCTTCATCAGCAAAGTCTTCAACTCAAACCCAAGCCCCAAACAAGCCCAATACCCCACACAATCAAACAATAACCCTAGAAAGGGCACACCACACAATCAATCAATTCAAAAATCAACCAAAAATAGTATATTATTCTATTAATTCCGAATATAAATGCTAGGGGACCCTACATAACTACCCTTAAGTCCCATATATTCCCCATATACTAAATTGCCCTAAAAAACCTAAATCTAAAATTGTTATTGACCTATACTAAAGTTTTAATCAAATTCTACACTACTTAGAACTACCTAATTAAAACTACCCTAAAAATTATCACAAAATTATGAAATTAATTCAGGGGGAACCTAAACCATTCATCTAATTGTCCTAAAAATATTGAACTTAAAATCCTAAGGGAACTACCCTAATTAAATTCTACAAGTCAACATACCAACTAAAAGAATTAAAAAAAGCAATTAAAAGTAAAAATGCACAAAAAATATAAAACTGAAATAAAATGGCTATTTTATGTTTTTATATTTTTCTAGACAGAAAATCGAAAATGGGAAAAAAAGTCTCATTAAAAAATATGCATTTTTCATTTTGTTATGAATTTTTAAAGTTTGGAGAAATTTGGAGAAGAAATAATATGAGAAATGGCATGAGGGGTATGAAAAGCAGTAAAATGCAGTTAAAAATGAACTGGGCCCAGAACATGGGGGTGCTGGAAGTAACACGCCCCAGCCCAACTTTTATTCAGAAAACTTAAAAAAATAAAATAAAAGAAAAAGATGAAAATAATGGTGCAAATAACATGAATCCATAGTGTAACCAAGTGGGCTTGGAAATGGGGGTGTGGGAATCAAATTCGTGTGAGCCCATGATGCAGCCTCCCTCCATTATTTCGTGTGAATTCTGGACCGTTAGATGGTCTCCAAGTCAACCAGTCCACGCAAATCCAATGGTCATCATGTTGTCTTCAACCTTTGGATGTTAGGGTTTTAGAACTCCATGAAAATACAACTTCTATGCATGAACTTCATCTTCTTTGTTCTCTCTCATTTCTCCATCAAATGACACAATCCAAGAACCAAACTTGACTAGAATTTTATGTAGAATCCAACCATGCCAATAGTTTGTATTAACACTCTCTCTATCATTCTACCCGAACAGTACAACTCCATGGATCGAAACTTTCTTCAATTTTCGACCATCATAAAACTCAACAATCTTTGTATATAATTAATCCTCATGCTATGCTAATCACAACCAACCAATTCTCATGCATTATAACCCATTAAATAGTGTGTTCTACCTCCATCAAGAATCAACCTCCATTAATGAAACCTCACTAATTGGTCTAAAACTCATCCAAATGAATCACCTAATGGTCTCTAATAGTTTCACAACAAGAACTAATCCTAACCATGCCTAAAATAGAGTGTGGAAGTGGTTTTGCTTACCTTGACCCTTGCAATGGTAGATGTTGAAAAGCTTCGAACCAGACCTTGTGGATCTTCAAGAATGGTCTCTATGTGATGAATAACACTCTTCTTGCACAAGATTTGATGGAGATGGCTTGTATCTTCAGATTCAAACCTTTTTGCTCTCTTGCAACTTCACTTGAAAAGCTCAAATTCTTCAACAATGGAGGCTAACTCTAGAATGAACATGTTCATGGAGGTTTGTGGAGATGATTTGTGGAAGAAAATGGAAGGGTAATGAAGAGAAAAATGAAGTTTCAATTCAATTTGCAAATGGAAAATTCTTGGTTCAATTTCTATTCTCTACCACCATTAACATCAACAATCACCAACCTCTCACCAATGGAGATTGTATTCAATATATAGACTCATTTGGAAGGGTCTAGAATCATCTAGATCAATCTAGTAGCAACTTGAACTTTCATGAAGATATTTTGCATTTCACTTTCCACCACATGAGATATCATGACAAAACCCTTACAACTTGAGTAATTATCTTCATTTTCTCCTTAAGTGGTATTTTGGACAAGATACAAAGCTTAAACACCTTGTTTATGAAGCTTTTCCTTGTTTTGGTTTGGTATGCCATTATGCAAGTAAGACTTTTACAAAGCAACCCCAAGATTTAAGCCTCAAATCAAAATTGTGGCTGAACCAATGTTCTTAAAATGTCCTTGGGACTCAAAATGACCTATCATATGCCATGGTTTGGATTTGGAACTTGGATTTTAGGATTTTCCATTTCACTTGAATTAACTTATGTCCCATTTTTAGGCTATTTTTATCACATTTTGCTATGAGCCTTTCCAACATCTCATGATCACCCTACTAGCCTTAAAACATCATTCTAAGCAACTTTGATGTTGAAGGTTTTTCCATTTGAAGCTTGGGAGTAGGAGATATGGCCATATGCTTGAAATGACCTATAATGTCCAAATGACCAAAATGCCCTTGTCTTGCCAAAGTCATAAATAGAGTTCCACAAATCAGATGAAGGCATACTATACCTTTATAGAAAGCTAAGATCATGAGGAACAACTTTAATGTTGGCCAGAAATCCATTTGAAAGCTCCTTGAGGGGTAAACGTTGCTTGGAAGACAAGTAACCTTCACAGACAAAATTTCATATGCCTCAGATGACCTGTAACTTGCAAGAACCATAACTTGAGTTCTATAAATCTCCTTGATGTCTTCCACCACTCAAATTAAAGGTATTGAGATCCTATACAAGTTTCATGTTGTCCAAGGATCCATTTGAAGCTTGCATTTTGAATTATCTTGCTTGGAAATTTGACCTAAATCAGGGGATTTTACACAGAAACCCTAATTTAGAAACTCCTCTTCTTCTTGATTCCTCTTGATTTATCCTTGGCACAACACCACATCCATATCTACATGTCAAATTATGAACCCCACATCTTTCAAATAGACCTTGATGCCTTTCAATCAAGCATTTGACCTAGGGTTGACCTAGGGTTGACCCAGATGAAACCCTAGTTGACTGTCTTCAACTGCAGCTCTTGTAATCACATCAATGACTTATCTCACTTTCAAAATGACCCTCTAGGTCCTCCATGATGTCTATATACCCTCCATGCTCAATTCACAGCTCACAACTTCTTTGATGATCTTCAAATACACTCAAGATAGGAGATAGATCCACTGCTTGGTTCACTAACTTCTCAGATTTCAATTTCTTTCTGATGACTTGGATAGGCTTGAATTTGAATAAGAACCTCTGGATATGCTCATAAGAATTGCATTTGGTCCCTTATTGGATGACTTGCCCATGCTATGCTATGCAGATGAATTAACTATGTACATGACCTAATATGCAAATGCTAATGAAACATAAACCAAGTGAATTAACTATGTACATGACCTAATATATATATATAAGAATCTTAATCGGTTGAGTAAGTAAATAAAATAATTAATTATATTTAATAATTAATTATTTAATTGAATATGTGCTTAAATATAAGTGGATGTCAAGATAATCCATTTCGAAATAATGAGAATTGTAAATGATTATCATTCTATATATAGACTATGATCAGAAATATATCATCCTATAAGAAGATTATCTCTTTTTATCCCCATTCGAAGAGTTTTCAAGACATTATGAGTACCGGTTGAGAAAAATCCACAAGCCAACCAGTGTCAAACACTTGTGTGTACACTTTTGTATTTTAGAATTATCGTTGCCATTGTCTAAAAATCTTTCTCATTATATTCGTTAAGGTATTCCTATAATCATTAATATCAAAATGTCATAGATCCTAAGGTTTGTGTCCATGGGGAGACGCTTAAGCGCTCCCAGCGTGATGAGTGATCAGTGCATATTTTTGCACTTTCTCCTATATTTTTACTTAGGCATTTCTTTACTTTATCTTGATTATTTTTATGTTTTATTTTGTTTTTATATTTTATTTTATTTTTGGCCTAATTTGATTTCCGCACTTATTTTTCAGCTTTAGCAGTCTGCACGGAAACGATCATAACTGGAGTTCCGGAAATCCGTTTGAGGCGTTCTAAAATTCGCCGGAAAGCTAAGAGAGAGAGCTACGACTTTCGTGTTGGAGTCGAAGGCAGATTCGGAGACCAAATTTCCAGAATTCCGTTTGAAGTTACTGCATTAGAATTTTATTTTAGTGTTGGGTCATGTATTGGGTCTGGGTTATGTTTTCGACCCAGTTGGGTTATGACCCGAATTTGCTTTCTTTTTAAAGGAAAAATACTCGTGTTACTGTTCACCTAGTTACATTTTCACGAAAAATACATTCGGAGCTTTGAGAGAACCATGGAGAGCTAATTCCTTAGAGTCATTCTGCTGTAATCGCGTTCCAACGCTTTGAGGTTTTTACTTTATCAATCTAATTCGTTTCTCTTTAAACACTATTCTATGAATTTCTTTTGCTTAATCTGTTAGTTTATAGAATTGTTTTGATTAAATTCGTATGATTGCATCCTTAGCTTTTATTCGTCGTTACGTCGCTTTGTCGTTAATTCGCGTTTATAATTCGTGTTTGCTTAATTCACGAAAACTTAATCCGTTTGCTTAATTTGGAATATAGGATTGTTAATCTAGTTTATGTCTTTTGCGCTTGTTAATTGACATAGGAATCGAAAAGAGATCGAAATCGCTTAGGAAATTGGTAAGGTAGAAACCCGTGATAAGCCGGAATCGAAAACAGTAGATTGACTTATTTTGATAATCACTTATTTTAACCGCTTAATTGCATTTTCTTTATTTATCCGATCAGAAACCAAACCAACTCCCCCTCCATTTCGAATTTGGTAGATTAATCACATAAAAGAATCCTTGAGACGATATCCGATTTCAATTGTCGCTGTATTACGTTTTCATCAAAAACACTCGTTTTGATCCGCGCGCGACAACTGATCAATGAGCTAGGCCCTCCACGACGGAGAGATGGATTGGGCCGACCCCGTGTGATGAGCGGGACAGAGCAATATATATATATATATATATATATATATATATATATATATATATATATATATATATATATATATATATATATATATATATATATATATATATATATATATATATATATATATATATATATATATATATATATATATATATATATATATATATATATATATATATATATATATATATATATATATATATATATATATATATATATATATATATATATATATATATATATATATATATATATATATATATATATATATATATATATATATATATATATATATATATATATATATATATATATATATATATATATATATATATATATATATATATATATATATATATATATATATATATATATATATATATATATATATATATATATATATATATATATATATATATATATATATATATATATATATATATATATATATATATATATATATATATATATATATATATATATATATATATATATATATATATATATATATATATATATATATATATATATATATATATATATATATATATATATATATATATATATATATATATATATATATATATATATATATATATATATATATATATATATATATATATATATATATATATATATATATATATATATATATATATATATATATATATATATATATATATATATATATATATATATATATATATATATATATATATATATATATATATATATATATATATATATATATATATATATATAAGAATCTTAATCGGTTGAGTAAGTAAATAAAATAATTAATTATATTTAATAATTAATTATTTAATTGAATATGTGCTTAAATATAAGTGAATGTCAAGATAATCCATTTCGAAATAATGAGAATTCTAAATGATTATCATTCTATATATAGGCTATGATCTCAAATATATCATCCTATAAGAAGATTATCTCTTTTTATCCCCATTCGAAGAGTTTTCAAGACATTACGAGTACCGGTTGAGAAAAATCCACAAGCCAACCAGTGTCGAACACTCACTACAAGAAAATTGGCAAATTGCGACGGTTCATTTTGACATATTACGACGGTTTTAACCGTCGCAATTTGTAAGTTACGACGGTTTCAACCCTGTCGCAGAAACGTGCGTCGCGAGGCCGTAATGCGACGGTTGTGAAAACTGTTGTACAAACCGTCGTTATTTTCACGACGGGTAGCTAACTGTCATAATCTCCATATTGTGACGGTTTTCAACCGTCGTAATTATATTTACTAATTCTAAATATTATTTATTTTCACGACGGGTAGCTAACTGTCGTAATCTCCATATTGTGATGGTTTTCAACCGTCGTAATTATATTTACTAATTCTAAATATTATTTATGCTAGTTGCAACGGTTTAAACCGTCGTAATTTTATCTATAGAATTTTTTTTGTAATATTCTATTTTTATTTAAATTACTTTCCTCTCATTTTGTTTATAATAGTTTTTTTAATTTAAACTATTATTGTTTTTTGGTAATATATCAAATATACAAAGACTCACGTATATCAAATATATAAAGATTCACATATAACAAATATATAAATTTATATAACTTAAAAAACAATTGATATTTCATTATATCACTTTTCTAAATAACTTAATATATTTTCTACTAAATATATACTTATGAATATCTAAATGATCAAATGTCATAATCTATAACTTGATATATACAATATAATCTATATAATTGTACAACCTATGATGATCCAAGATATTCTGCCCAAATTTCCACACCAAGTGATGATCCAAGATTTTCTACCGATGGCTGAAGAATTCTTTGGTATGATTTTGCCTTAGAGGATAGACATGAACATCTACAAAAGCTTAAAAATTACTTCCAGTTAGCACCAATAAAGAAAATTACTTGTGGTATTCTAGTATCATCATGAGCCTTTCATAATGAGCCATTCATAATCAGTTTTGTAGTCTTCTAGTTGCTGCTAATCTTTTGGCTTCACCAACACGCTCTTCCAAAAGCAAAACTTCCTCAGGTTGTGTATGATATTCTAGTAGTTTTTTGTCTGAAAAACACTTGTATTTGTTAAGAATAAGAATAAGAATGTTTTACTCCTTCAAATGTCATAGCAAAGACTAACACTGTCATTAGAAAACAGAACAAAAAGTAAACTATAAAGACTTCATGTCAGTCTTATAGGTAACTATAGAGAGCTTATTGAATAAAACATTAATAGAACTTACTGAATAAAGAGCTTACTGATAAAACTCTAATAGATCCCTTCAGTTTGATGAAAACCTTGATCTTATGCCTAAAGTTTTTTCTTTGTACAGAAAGATATAAGAGAAGAAACACTGTAAAAAGCAAATGATAACAATATGTTGAATCAATGATTTTTGGTCTTATAAAACCATCTATAGTATACATCTAAATAACTTCAAACTAAAACTTTAAAAATATACACTCTTTTGAACTATCTGAGACAAGACATAACTAACTACAGAGCCAATTCACCTGAAATTTCTCTCTTCCTTTGCTTCAAGGACATCAACTTCTTCGTTGGATAGAAGATCCACAATGGGTTCATATACGTCTCACTCCTTTCTTTTCCTGATGCATTCAACCAAAACAACCAAAGCATATGAAGTTCTCATTTTGAACCAAAAATTGCACATAAGTTTGAATTAAACATACGAAGAGCCTTGTTCTTGAATGTCGGCATAATTATTTGCATGATGATATAAATGTTCAAACGAAAATGATTGAATTTCAGAAAACAATAGTGCATAAATTTATGTCACTTACCGAACAACACTTGATTTAATACCAAATAATTTGACTAAGTCCACTGCTACGATGCCTCCTTTACTATCAAGAGATTATTGATGAGACAGTGACTAAATAATAGATTAGGGATACATACATATACTCTGAATTTATAATAAAAATGAATTATTTACGTCGATTGAACTAGGGTAGAAGAGTATGAAAAACCTGACTGGAGTAAAATCAGTCCCTCAACGAACCTTCTTGCTTAGTCTTCTTTCTCTTGCTGAAACCACACTTTGAATTGCAATCTGAATTTGAAAATGTATTAAAATGATGGTAAATGAGCCACGTATATACAAAATAATGCACGAACATGATAAACTAACTGATCAACAGAATGAATGACCTCATAAAGTTGTTCTCTGATGGCAAAGGCAACAGCTGGCTGCAAAACAGTAGTGTTTTGGTGTTTAGTATGCTTCACAATTACTAAAGAAGGTTTTGTCTGTTTACGTATTACAAATTAATTCATTACGAGCAATAGTTAAATATACTTACTCCAACCTCAGGATCCTCAATGCCCATGTCTCTGTAGAAGGTCCTTGCAAACTCTTCAGGATCACTATCGAAGTTGTTCAAGTCCTGGAATTTAACAAATTTAGACACATACACACAGATCCAACAAAAAAGTGCAGCAAATCAGAAGATAACAGTTCCATTCCTATAATACAATGATTGCGTTGTGATCTTACCCATAAAAATTGGTCCTTTACAAGCGTATGATTTACACGAAGATCAAGCTGTAAAAAAGAACAACACAACTTTGTCAATAGACAAATACTCTATTAATGACATGTATATTACACCCATTTCCCTTAAGGATACAAATGCATTAATAAGAATTCATATTAGAAAGTTCAACAAAATTCCCTCAAACTCCCCACCTAAATCTATTATAAATTGCAGTCACTAATTTGGGATAGCAGCATGGGCCCATGGTTTGGAAGACCACAAAACATAATGCTTAAATATAGACTCTGCTCTGTTCGGAAGGAAAGGGGAGCATCTAACTCAATGCAATTGAGTAAGATACTGAGTAGCTATTAGTAGTTAGTTAGGTTGCAGCCATATAAGAACTGGAGCATCTAAAATCAAACCTCACAAAAACTTTGTAGAAGGGAATCGGTCCAAACATTGAAATCAGATAAAAGTCTTTCATCACCTGCCAAAACTCTATCTGCTTCAGAATTGTATTAGATAAAAGTCCAATAACTTATTCATTTGAAACAAAACTAACTTGTAGAAAATGAAAGCAAACTACCATAATCAATGGTATTTATTTATAGGAAACTACTGTTATGAAATTTATATACTTTAATCATCATACACAACACACATGGTTTTAACCAAATAAGCTAATAACATAATAATATTTTAAAACGGTAACCAACCAAGCAAGCTGCATCTTCCATTCTGATACAACAATTATAGGCTTCATCACTAGATAAACATGTTCTTTCCATTTCTTTGAATTTCAAGATGGATTTGTTTTTCAGCTCCGCTTTATTTGTTAATAGTATCGCACATCCTCCAGATCTGAAAAGACAGTTGGATAACATCATACTTCTATCTTTCCCACTGTACCAGTGAGAACCAATCTGTTGTGTGCTAAAAACAATGGCCAAGGAATTTTCATTTGCTGTAAGGAATTTTTATCTAATACAATTCTGAAGCAGGTAGAGTTTTGGCAGGTGATGAAATACTTTTATCTGATTCCAATGTTTGGACCGATTCCCTTCTACAAAGTTTATCAGCACAAGAGCCACTCGACTCACAATTAATAACCAGTAACCAAAGTTGAAAATTTCAATACTAACAACTCGACAACTAATAAAACAAATCAATCTTGGTATAATCAAATGAAGGGCATTGCATTACAATCTCTAGAAATAGCTAATCCAACTCTAAGAATACTCTAATAATGGAAAAAAAAAGATCATTTCTATAGGAACAAACAATCAAAATATTCCATTATATAAACAGCAATTGAAACAACAAAACTAAATAAAGGCCTTAAATTAAAAAGTGGCACAGATAAGCAACAAAATCATATACCAGTAAAAAAGAGAGAAGAGGCTGGTTACCCTATTATAACCAGAGCATAACACATTGGCAGAGGCTGGGTCCTCCGGATGCATTAACAGTTCAATAATGCTCTTCACAATCTGAAAGCAAAAAACTGAAATTCCTAAAGCATCCACCCTAGTCTCGAGACTTCAATCAGAGGTTTTCAATAAACGCTTAGTGTTGTGCGTGTGTTGTCTTACTGGCGGTAAACCGAAGGCATGGTAAGAGTAGTTGCTTGAGCAGAATTTTGGCAATAATACCTCTTGTCACACAAGCAATGAAATGACTCCTTCCAAAGTCGTGTCTCTCTTATTTTGACTGAAAGAGAGAGGAATAGTTTTATGAAGACATTCTCCTAGTTAGAAAGGAAACAAGCATGATTAGAAAACAAACATTTTTATGGAATGTATTGGAACGGATTTTTATTTTTTGTTATAATAGCACATGCTACATTTTAACTGATAGAGGACTGGTATTATGAATTCATTTTGAAATTCAGGACCAACCACCAACTGATTTCTCCAACATGTAATACGGTATCATCAAAAAACTAATAAGAATTTTATTTATGCAAAATATAAAATAATAATAATAATAATAATAAAACAGGTACATTTGAGTTTAAACTATCCATGTGCTAATTAAATAAACTTTTAATTTTTCGTGTACACGTCCACATAACTCATGTTTCATTTGCAGACATGAAAAAGTTAAGCTTCTTACAAACAAAAACAATAACCATACCTTTGGATTTCATGTTTGATTCGAGATCCAAATCATGAAGAAAAATAGTTGCACATGTCCTTTCATAAAATTCAAATCCAAATTCTCTGGCTGCAGCAACAAAAGCAGCCTCGTCGGGCGATTCAACTTTGTACGAAATGTTACTGGTTTCTTCATCAACTTCAGGTATTGTGGTATGACATACAAAAAAAAACCTTTATGTAATTCTGTATTACATTCACATTAGGTTGTATCATCCAATTACAATTCATGACCCTTTCATCCATAAAGTTAAACCCGTTAATCTTCGACTTTGATTTAGCAGTCCAGAATAGTGTTAGCTTACAAATATAAGTCATTGCTTTGACAGGTTTATTTCCATATATCATTAGATCAATCTATATACAAAGACATAAACATAAGAACATAAAATGGCTAAAATTTTAAGTACAACAAAAAGTGTGAGCAATGTTGTCATAAATCATGCATAAGTCTCGATAAAAATTATTCATTGGGAAGAAAGTGAAGAATTATAATGCACCTCTGTCTCAATGCGCTCTCTGCTAATTTTAGCAGCTAGAGCATTTTTCACATCATCACATGTTGCAGCTTCATTCAGATCTTCATCTAGAATAAAATTAAATCTAGCACCTAAAAGTAATAAATTGTGTATCTTCAATATAGCAGGAAAATAAATTCAAACTTCGCGAAAAACAAGGGGAAAAAGGTTCATAGCATATACAAAAATACAGAAGTCGTGAAAAATAAAAAATACCGAATCGAATGGCTCGAAGAACTCGTAGTGGATCATCAAGAAAGGTGGCCTTTGGAGGTAAATGGGTCACTATCTTTCCAGACTTAAGGTCTGAGATTCCTGCAGAGTACCAAAGAAGTTATTAGATAAACAAGTCTCACTTAAAATAGTTGTTTAAGAAATAAAATCCACTCTGACCTCTCTTAGTGAAGTCTTCAACTACATCAGTGTTGATATTATAGAATAAGCTGTCACACAAATAAATTGTTTTATGAAAGTATCATCTAAAATGTGCAAAACAATGTGAATATTAAAGCACACTTGAGTCAACGAGTACAACAAAAAAAAAGGCACTGTCTATTTTGACAAGGTGAACTGTATGATTAGACAACACTGTAATCCTATAATCAGTCAAAGGTAAATCTTTCTTAATGGTCTGACCTATAGTATTTCTAAGTCTCCCTAGTAATTGAACTAAGTAATCTCTACACACCATCTGATCTACTTGGGGCTTCAACAATCCTTCTCTTTTAATGTCTCAATTACGTAAGATGAGATCCTGCCATTTTTTCCATATTCACAATAGGTGCTACTGCTACACCAACTTTTACTCCTAAACCAGAATATAAATTAAAAAAATGGTTGATTGGTTGGCAGTTTTCTTAATTGTATCGCTCCATGCACATAAAAACTTGAAATTCTAACCAGTTATGTTTTAATTTCACCCAGTTCTGCATTTCTTTCTTTATTTTATCTAACAATACTTTAACTTAAAGTACATAATGAGACATGTTAATTGTTAAATCCCTCCTATATGCATCCTCTTCAGCTGTGCCAAACGTTTGCTGTTAGACATGAAGTAAACTTAATTCTGTAGAATAGACTAGGATATAGGAAAACAGGAGAAGACCAAATATGCCAAAAATGGAAGTGAGAACACATGTTCATCTTCCAATAAAAATCAGCTTAAAATTAAATACCAAGAAAAAATACAAAACATTGAGGAAAATCACCTTAAAAATGATCAAACTGGTTTTTAAGCACATAATAAAATTTTGCAAAGAAGAGCATGTAATTAGACATAAGAAGAGTACAGGCTTTCTTTGAAGATAACAGATAAATATCTTATATGACCAAAATGATCCAAAAAAACAAGCAACCAAATAAAAGCAGACAAGACAAATATATACCTTTGAAGGAATGCGGCTATTCTCGGCATATTCTTCACTCTTTATGTTGACAAAATCAATCCACATATCAAACAAACTCATCCTAGCTGTTTCCAAATGTTTTGACTAGTCAGGGTTGCTGAAAAAAGAATAATTAGACAATGTTCTACGAGAAGAATGTAAAAAAATCAAACCAAAGATAAAATGTATGAATGTGATTGCCAGTTGCAAGGTTTTGTGAAAAGGGTTATATACCCAACACACCAGTGAAAAGGATAGTTTTAAAAGGAAACGTAAGAATAAGGAAAAAATAAAATAAACAGTAAGTCCCAAGTGTTATCCACTAGATTCCTGCCTAAACAAGCACCGTGATAAAACATCCAGGATCTATCAAAAGAATAACTCTATTTCATTCATGTTCTTCCTTGATCAGAATAATAACTTCACTTTAAATAAAATTTTGAAAAACAAATTACAGTGAGTATACACTATTAACTATCAAAATCTTCACTTTGCTAGCTCATTAGCACGAGTGACAAATGTATAAAATCAATTTCAAACTTACAATCCAGTCAAACAGAATAGTGCTTATCAAATCCAAAATTTGAAGATTAAGCTCAACTATCTTATAATATCTTAAATTTTTAATGTTGATGCCCTCTTTCTCTGTTTCCGTTACGCATATCAAAACATGAAGTATCTACTTTCTATAATTTAAGTAAAATAGACCAATGTGACAAACTACAACAGAAGAAAGAGTAAAGAACAATGTTGTAAAGTTGAATGAGCGAAAGATACCTCTCAATAACACAAACACCCTGTGCATCTTCCCCAATGGTCAGCAAATACTCTCTGACCTTATCCACAAACTCAGTACCCATCATATTATCAAGAGCAATATCAATGTCATATCAATCTTTCCCCCAAAAACTGCACACATACAATCAAACTGCAACTAATCAGCGAACAATATAATTTAGGACTAGGAGTGATATAAAGGATTGGAGTGCGTGGAAACCTTGTCGCGAACCCAGCCGCGGCGACTCGGAGTTGAGTTTGGAGTTGGAAATGACTGAGAGTGGCGAGAAGACGATTGAAGATGTTCTTCTCGATGGTGGTGAGGTGATTGTGAAAGATGGGAGCAAATTTACCTAAAAAAGAAGGTTTTGTTGCTGAGATGAGATGTTGTAGCCACTAGAAGTAAAATCAAGAACAAGGTAAAATCGAGAGAGATGAATACGGTGATGGTTAATGAAAGGATATCAAGTAAGATGAAATTGGTTTGATAATAATATGAAATAAAGGTTAAATCGATCAAGTGAAAATCAATTTGGTCAAATTAGTTTTGGATAGATGTTCTAGGGTTTACGTTAATAATGTACTAAGATGAAATTTTGGGGTAGATCTTCTACAGTTTGAGTATGCACTTAAAACATAAAGTTTGAGTATGCACTTAAAACATAGAGGAGTGCTATAATGACACCAAAATTATTACACCGTATGTTTACACCGTAAACTTTCAGCTTCATTTTGCCTGCAGCACAAGTTCCAACTTCTATAAAAATAATAAACAAAGCCAAAAAGTAGATTGTATAGTATAAAAATGGGGTGTAGATGTAAGTTTTGGTGTAACTATATCATTTCTCTAAAACATAATGTGAATAAAATATAAATAGAAAAAATAATGAGAAAATAAAAAGATTTATATATATATATTATAACTAATATTATAATTTATGGATGAGTTTTAAATGTCAAAACATTTATATATATATATATATATATATATATATATATATATATATATATATATATATATATATATATATATATATATAGAGAGAGAGAGAGAGAGAGAGAGAGAGAGAGAGAGAGAGAGAGAGAGAGAGAGAGAGAGAGAGAGAGAGAGATATTAACATTGTTACCAAAATAAATTTTAATAAAAGTTAACTATTTATATAATAAAACAAAAAATATTTTACTATTATTTTAGACAAAAATATTAAGCTATATTGTCATGAAAATTATAATAATTATAATATTTATTTATTAAATTAACTAATAAAATTAAAAAGTTTAGAAAATAAAAACGAAAGAAAAAAGTGGAAAATTAAAGGAATAAAAAAAATAGTGATTATGATTGGTTAAAATAACTGCGACAGTTCGCCTTAACTGTCGCGAGTGTGGAAAGAGGGCGGTTCTTTGGTAACTGTCGCATTATTTTATACAACATGCCTAAAAAATTTGTGACGGTTGGCTTAAACCGTCGTGAGAACTGTCGTAGTCCAGGAATAAGGACGGTTTTTGATAACTGTCGCAAAAATCTACGACAGTTGACCCTAACTGTCATGACAACCGTCGCAATCTAGGAATAAGGACGGCTTTGTGATAACTGTCGCAACTCAAGTGTCGTAAATCTCCTTTTTTCTTGTAATGACTTGTCTGTACACTTTTGTATTTTAGAATTATCGTTGTTATTGTCTAAAAATCTTTCTCGTTATATTCGTTAAGGTATTCCTATAATCATTAATATCAAAATGTCATAGATCCTAAAGTTTGTGTCAATGGGGAGACGCTTAAGCGCTCCCAGCGTGATGAGTGATCAGTGCATATTTATGCACTTTCTCCTATATTTTTACTTAGGCATTTCTTTACTTTATCTTGATTATTTTTATGTTTTATTTTGTTTTTATATTTTATTTTATTTTTGGCTTAATTTGATTTCCGCACTTATTTTTCAGCTTTAGCAGTCTGCACGGAAACAATCATAACTGGAGTTCCGGAAATCCGTTTGAGGCGTTCTAAAATTCGCCGGAAAGCTAAGAGAGAGAGCTACGACTTTCGTGTTGGAGTCGAAGTTAGATTCGAAGCCCAAAATTCCAGAATTCCGTTTGAAGTTACTGCATTAGAATTTTATTTTAGTGTTGGGTCATGTATTGGGCCTGGTTATGTTTCGACCCAGTTGGGTTATGACCCGAATTTGCTTTCTTTTTAAAGGAAAAATACTCGTGTTACTGTTCACCTAGTTACATTTTACAAAAAATACATTCGGAGCTTTGAGAGAACCATGGAGAGCTAATTCCTTAGAGTCATTCTGCTGTAATCGCGTTCCAACGCTTTGAGGTTTTTACTTTATCAATCTAATTCGTTTCTCTTTAAACACTATTCTATGAATTGCTTTTGCTTAATCTGTTAGTTTATAGAATTGTTTTGATTAAATTCGTATGATTTCATCCTTAGCTTTTATTCGTCGTTACGTCGCTTTGTCGTTAATTCGCGTTTATAATTCGTGTTTGCTTAATTCACGAAAACTTAATCCGTTTGCTTAATTTGGAATATAGGATTGTTAATCTAGTTTATGTCTTTTGCGCTTGTTAATTGACATAGGAATCGAATAGAGATCAAAATCGCTTAGGAAATTGGTAAGGTAGAAACCCGTGATAAGCCGGAACCGAAAACAATAGATTGACTTATTTTGATAATCACTTACTTTAACCGCTTAATTGCATTTTCTTTATTTATCCGATCAGAAACCAAACCAACTCCCCCTCCATTTCGAATTTGGTAGATTAATCACATAAAAGAATCCTTGAGACGATATCCGAGTTGAATTGTCGCTGTATTACGTTTTCATCAAAAACACTCGTTTTGATCCGCGAGCGACAACTGATCAATGAGCTAGGCCCTCCACGACGGAGAGATGGATTGGGGCGACCCCGTGTGATGAGCGGGACAGAGCAATATATATATATATATATATATATATATATATATATATATATATATATATATATATATATATATATATATATATATATATATATATATATATATATATATATATATATATATATATATATATATATATATATATATATATATATATATATATATATATATATATATATATATGTATATATATATATATATATATATATATGTATATATATATATATATATATATATATATATATATATATATATATATATATATATATATATATATATATATATGTATATATATATATATATATTATATATATATATATATATATATATATATATATATATATATATATATATATATATATATATATATATATATATATATATATATATATATATATATATATATATATATATATATATATATATATATATATATAAGAATCTTGATCGGTTGAGTAAGTAAATAAAATAATTAATTATATTTAATAATTAATTATTTAATTGAATATGTGCTTAAATATAAGTGGATGTCAAGATAATCTATTTCGAAATAATGAGAATTCTAAATGATTATCATTCTATATATAGACTATGATCACAAATATATCCTCCTATAAGAAGATTATCTCTTTTTTCCCCATTCGAAGAGTTATCAAGACATTACGAGTACCGGTTGAGAAAAATCCACAAGCCAATCAGTGTCAAACACTTGTCTGTACACTTTTGTATTTTAGAATTATCGTTGTTATTGTCTAAAAATCTTTCTCGTTATATTCGTTAAGGTATTCCTATAATCATTAATATCAAAATGTCATAGATCCTAAGGTTTGTGTCAATGGGGAGACGCTTAAGCGCTCCCAGCGTGATGAGTGATCAATGCATATTTATGCACTTTCTCCTATATTTTTACTTAGGCATTTCTTTACTTTATCTTGATTATTTTTATGTTTTATTTTGTTTTTATATTTTATTTTATTTTTGGCTTAATTTGATTTCCGCACTTATTTTTCAGCTTTAGCAGTCTGCACGGAAACAATCATAACTGGAGTTCCGGAAATCCGTTTGAGGCGTTCTAAAATTCGCCGGAAAGATAAGAGAGAGAGCTACGACTTTCGTGTTGGAGTCGAAGTCAGATTCGGAGCCCAAAATTCCAGAATTCCGTTTGAAGTTACTGCATTAGAATTTTATTTTAGTGTTGGGTCATGTATTGGGCCTGGGTTATGTTTTCGACCCAGTTGGGTTATGACCCGAATTTGCTTTCTTTTTAAAGGAAAAATACTCGTGTTACTGTTCACCTAGTTACATTTTACAAAAAATACATTCGGAGCTTTGAGAGAACCATGGAGAGCTAATTCCTTAGAGTCATTCTGCTGTAATCGCGTTCCAACGCTTTGAGGTTTTTACTTTATCAATCTAATTCGTTTCTCTTTAAACACTATTCTATGAATTGCTTTTGCTTAATCTGTTAGTTTATAGAATTGTTTTGATTAAATTCGTATGATTGCATCCTTAGCTTTATTCGTCGTTACGTCGCTTTGTCGTTAATTCGCGTTTATAATTCGTGTTTGCTTAATTCACTTATTTTGATAATCACTTATTTTAACCGCTTAATTGCATTTTCTTTAATAATTAATTATATTTAATAATTAATTATTTAATTGAATATGTGCTTAAATATAAGTGGATGTCAAGATAATCCATTTCGACTGTTTTCGGATTGCATTCTCTTTTGTCAAGACAGTCGAAATGGATTATCTTGACATCCACTTATATTTAAGCACATATTCAATTAAATAATTAATTATTAAATATAATTAATTATTTTAACCGCTTAATTGCAAGCGCAAAAGAGAATGCAATTAAGCGGTTTAAAATAAGTGATTATGAAATTAAGTCAATCTACTGTTTTCGGTTCCGGCTTATCACGGGTTTCTACCTTACCAATTTCCTAAGCGATTTCGATCTCTATTCGATTCCTATGTCAATTAACAAGCGCAAAAGACATAAACTAGATTAACAATCCTATATTACAAATAAAGCAAACGGATTAAGTTTTCGTGAATTAAGCAAACACGAATTATAAACGCGAATTAACGACAAAGCGACGTAACGGCGAATAAAAGCTAAGGATGCAATCATACAAATTTAATCAAAACAATTCTATAAACTAA
>OZ012739.1:328590832-328618665 GCA_963859935.3 Lathyrus sativus
CGCGCTCATCACACGGGGTCGGCCCAATCTATCTCTCCGTCGTGGAGGGCCTAGCTCATTGATCAGTTGTCGCGCGCGATTCAAGACGAGTGTTTTTGATGAAAACGTAATACAGCAACAGTTCAACTCGGATATCGTCTCAAGGATTCTTTTATGTGATAATATACCAAATTCGAAATAGAGGGGGAGTTGGTTTGGTTTATCATCGGATAAATAAGGAAAATGCAATTAGCGGTTAAAATAAGTGATTATCAAAATAAGTCAATCTACTGTTTTCGGTTCCGGCTTATCACGGGTTTCTACCTTACCAATTTCCTAAGCGATTTCGATCTCTATTCGATTCCTATGTCAATTAACAAGCGCAAAAGACATAACTAGATTAAACAATCCTATATTCCAAATTGAGCAAACGGATTAAGTTTTCGTGAATTAAGCAAACACGAATTATAAACGCAAATTAACGACAAAGCGACGTAACGGCGAATAAAAGCTAAGGATGCAATCATACAAATTTAATCAAAACAATTCTATAAACTAACAGAGTAAGCAAAAGAAATTAATAGAATAGTGTTGAAAGAGAAACGAATTAGATTGATAAAGTAAAAACCTCAAAGCGTTGGAACGCGATTACAGCAGAATGACTCTAAGGAATTAGCTCTCCATGGTTCTCTCAAAGCTACGAATGTATTTTTCATGAAAATGTAACTAGGTGAATAGTAACACGAGTATTTTTCCTTTAAAAGAAAGGCAAATTCGGGTCATAACCCAACTGGGTCGAAAACATAACTCAGGCCCAAACATGACTCCATCACTAAAATAAAATTCTAATTCAGTAACTTCAAACGGAATTCTGGAATTTTGGGCTCCGAATCTGACTTCGACTCAACACGAAAGCGTAGCTCTCCTCTCTTAGCTTCCGAAGATGTTTAGAATGCCTCAAACGGTTTCCCGAATCTCCGTTTTTATCGTTTCCGGTGCAGACTGCTAAAGCTGAAAAATAAGTGCGAAAATCAAATTAAGCCAAAAATAAAATAAAATATAAAAAACAAAATAAAACATAAAAAAATAAAGATAAAGTAAAGAAATGCCTAAGTAAAAATATAGGAGAAAGTGCATAAATATGCACTGATCACTCATCACGCTGGGAGCGCTTAAGCGTCTCCCCATGGACACAAACCTTAGGATCTATGACATTTTGATATTAATGATTATAGGAATACCTTGACGAATATAATGAGAAAGATTTTTAGACAATGACAACGATAATTCTAAAATACAAAAGTGTAGAGACAAGTGTTTGACACTGGTTGCCTTGTGGATTTTTCTCAACGGTACTCGTAATGTCTTGAAAACTCTTCGAATGGGGAGAAAAACACATAAATTTCTTATAGCATGATATATTTGAGATCATAGTTGTAATACCCCAAATTTTACCCTTATATTTAGTCAGTCATTTCGCATAGCATCTCATCTGTGCATTCGCTAACCACTAACAAGTCATGGAGGTGTTTGTTTTGCAGGATTTGGTTCCAGGGGTATTTTGGTCATTTTACGCGAATTCTTCTAATTCCTTGAAGACGGGCTGTTATTAAGTTTTGAGGCATTCAAGACACTATTTCTGAGGCATTTATTTATCACCGGGTTTGACTATATCAAGGTGCCAATTCGATGCGATCGGTATTGAAACTTGTCGGGCCCAACTGGATTTAAGACCTATTTCATCGCTCATGGCTTATTTCCGGCACACTTCCGTTTCTGTTAATAAGGCACAATTTGGTTGGGTATTATTGGATTTTCGCTCTTAGCATTTGATCAGAGGAATGCAATTACGGGCAATGTTATTGTTGATACCGAATCTGTTGTGATTACGGCGCACATCCGTGTCTGGTTATAAAATTGTTGGTTAGCACTTAAATTGGAATGCAAGTAAATTTAATCAGGTAATGAGACGAGTGCACGAACAAGAATATCATTCGGGAATGTTTATGGTTTATGACTATGTTAATGAATTTAAATATTTGTGGATTTATTCACAAATGTTTATAATCTTTTAACTAGAAATAAATATAAATAGATTCAAGTTGAACAATCATGGATAAATGAAAACTTTCAGGAATTTTATTTCATAAAGATATCATTATACAAGAAGGAGGAAATTGTTTCACATTTTTGAATTGTTGTTACAAGGAATTACATTAACTCTAAAAATCCTAAGTCCTAAAATTTCTAAGTGTCTTCATGATGCTCATCTACTGGGCATTACTCCACGAATCTCCGATTCTCCTGCACATCAAAAAGGAACAAACAGATAGAAAAAAATGTTAGAAATTGTTTTTGACACTCTCAGAACAGTGTCATCATCGAGTGCCGGGAGTGGCACAACCGAAGCTGCGTCCTACCCCCGTTACCGATCCGCGCCGTTGGCGTCAGATCAGGTAACACCTGTTCTTATCATTACGGGACATTCGAGAGATAGAAGTGATAAAAGAAGCGGGACTGATTCGCTTTTGCCGCAATTGGATTTCTAAACTGATACGAGAGTAAGGCAACATAGGCAAATTGGGACTCAGACCCGGATGCCGGCAGGTCTGAGTCGTTTTGGTTTCGAAAAATTCCAACACCTGAAATTCCACAAACAGCATCAGTACAACAGAACTCAAAGCAAAACAAGCTGCATAAACAAAACAGCAACTAGGCAAAAGGAAAGCCGCGCCAGTACAATTGTGAAGGGCATCAAACAACATATCAGAAGGCAGGTTTCAATGGCAAGCCACGAATAATGTGAGCAACCACACAAAATCACAGCACCAAAATCACAACATAAAATCATACCAGAAAGAGCCATCAAAAAATGGCAAGTCACCATGACAAACCAACAACCAGACGCCATCCTGCTCACAACACGAGCAACAAACATGAGATCGTAGTGTCTTCTCCGAAGGGCTCAGTCAGAGCATCATTGCCCTAAGAATCAAAGAGTTCAAACTTTGCAGTTGGGTATAAGCAGCGGACCTGAGGTTAAAGAATTGAAACAAGTTAGGTTATCACAAGACAAAACTCGTATCCAAACATATCGGTTCAGAATTGGAACAGGTTCACAAAACCATATCAGAAATAGTGGAAAAGGTTCAAACATATCAGTTCGATGAGTTCTCAAAATCATAGCAGAAAAAACGGGGAGTCACGACAAGCCCAGAACTCCTGTTCTGAACCGCGACATCGTTGAGGAATATCCCTCGAAGGCTCAGAACAATGTCATCATTGCCGTATACTTCCTCGGCAGCGTTTGACGCAATCGAAGCCATAGTACCCATCCTGAGAAAAGAAGAGGAAAAATGAGTGAATTCCAGCTGATAATCAAACTGAACGAAACAAGTCCATCAAAACCAAACCAGTTCAGATATCAGAATCCAAAAGCAATGTCCAAATGAAATCAAACGAATCAAACAAAATCAAATCAGATATCAAAACAGATCGAATGAAATCCAAATCATATCTGTCAACAAAAAGGAAAGTGCGAATCAGTATCAGATGAGATCAGATCACATCAGAAGCTGGTGTTAAAAACCCCAACAAAATCAAATCGAATCCATCAGAATCAATCTCAGAAAAATAACGCAAATCCAAGGCCCAAGAGAAGAGAGTGTTATAAAAAGGGAACAATCTCACCATGGTAGAAACCCTAACGGGTAGCCGCGAGAGAGAACACACAAATTCGAAAACCCTAGAGGAAAACGGCGATCAGAAGTCACATGCAAAACCCTAGGCGGCACAAATAAGGAAGAACGGTCGAGACTCAGAGGAACCGATATCCTCATCCTCGTCTCCATAGGAAATAGCAACGAAGATCATCGACGGCGAACAACAAACATCACCGCACATCAATAACATCTGAACCACAGACAGCCGCGAATCACCGAAGGAGAAGATCGCCTCCGCCGTTCATTACGAACACCGGGCAATCAAACCTCCTAGCCTCAGCTCGCTTCATCATCGGCTCTTCCACCTTAAATGTAAGCCAGGGGACGTTTTTCATTACAAGTTTCATGTTTTGTTTCAGGAATGAAGAAGATCGGAGAGGATCACAGCGAGAGGGAGAAGAAGAGAGCGCCGTTCGCGAATGGGGTCATGAAACCCTAGCAGCGAATTGCTGTTAATTTGTGTGGACCGTGTGGGTTGGGGCTGGGGTTTGATCACTCAGCCCAACCCGGTTTTTCTTATCTTATTTTTTTCTTTTATTTAGTTATACTTTTATTAAAATGTTTAATTAAACTTGTTTTTTTTTCAAAAAAATCAAAAAAAAAACTTTTTATAATAAAATTAAAAAACTTTTTTTAGTAAAATTAAAAAACTCTTTTAAAATAAATAACGTAAATAATTTTTTATATATCATAAAATTAAAAACCTTTTCCAAATAAATAATTTAAAGGTCATTTTAAAATATGTGAGTTAGTTTTTTAGATTAAGTTTAAAATATTTTAAAGGTTAAAACATTACTTTTTCTTTTATAATTTTAACTAATATCTTTTCCTTAAAAACCATAAAAACCTTCAATATTACACTTTTTCTCCTGACTTGTCCAATCACCGTTTAATCTTGCTTATTGACAGTGTTCATCATTTGCAGCTCTTACTGCATGGTTGGTTTATTTAAATTTCATTACTATATTGTAACCGCTTCTCATGTGTAACCCCGCGAATCTAATAATCGCGCTTTAAATTTCTGCCTTTAAATTTCTGTTTGTGTGGCTCTAACTTCTGTCATTATTCTCTGTTTGCGATTCAATCATCTCACGCATTTATCAATATTCCAGTCACACTACACACATCCGAAGGTTAGGTCTAACCGTTTGGCCGCCGTATCAATAGTCCTCAACTTCAAACCCTTACAACCTCACAAACCCTAATTTTCACAAATGCCTCGCCGCAGGCAAAATTACAATTTTACCCCTAGCATTAGGTCAAAGAGCCGCCGTGCTCATTTTAGGGTTTCCCGCCGTGGAATCCCTAACCTAACCTAATTTAACCCTAATTACAACTTAACAATTCAACGTAGAGATTTGGAGTTTCTACACTCCATGTAAGCGTGTCCTTAAGACATGTTTATTCCCCTTGAGACCTTGACCACAGTCGAGAAGTCTCTAACCTCCCTTTTGAGGGGAACTACGATTACTCTGATTCCACTCCCGTAAGGATACGTAGGCACAAGATGCGATGTCTTGCCGAGTAAACTTAGAATTAACCCCTTAGGTTTATTTTCTCACTTTTAATCCCTTTGTACATATACCTTAAGCAAATAAATAAAGCAAATAGTAAACATTTGAACAAAAGGTTCCTGTAGAGTACTACAGAAGTTTAGGGTGCTAATACCTTCCCTAAATTTAACCAACCCCCGAACCCTAGATCTTTCCCCGCATTGTGTTTACGATGCAAAAATAGGTTTTCCCTCTTTTGACCTTTTCCTTCGGATAAATCAAAGAGCGGTTGTGAATTGAATTGCAATTCAAACTCATTAATAGTTTGTGATCCTATTTCCACCGCAACAGAAGATGGCGACTTCACTGGGGACTCCCTTAACTTTTGAGGGTTACCCCTAATTTGTTCATATTTATTACTATTTGTTTTACTATTCATTTGCATGTATATATTGTGCTCTGATTTGGGATTGTTCCTTGTGTTGTGAGATAAGTCCTACGCCCGGACTAGTGACATTATTATAGGATGGGGATATATTCGATGAGGCTTATAGGGAGTTGAATCCCGACCAAGCTGATTCGAGAATCACCGCTCAGTTGAGACCCTTTCGAAAATGGTTCGGTTGAACGAGTAATCGTGAAAACGTTTTCCATGGTCGATTGGAGTCTGTGATATTGGGAACCGTAGTACCTTTACACCACCTCGGTCTTATTTAGGACGTAGTGCGGGAACCATGTGGGAGTAGTCCTACAATGGTTGCTACGCGATACTACACTCAAAAGAGGTTCTCTTGAGAATATTATTAACCCCCGAGTCAGTTGGAAGGTTGATAATATCCGAAAGATGGGCTGATGACTTTGGGCACTTTTTAGAACCTTGTTCTGCAGGTACAACTAACCTATAGTACACTCCTTATTGGGATGGGTAGACCTTAACTCCGCTCACGTACTTTTAACCTAGGACTTTGTGTGTTTTCATGCATTGCATCCATAAAGCATCATATTGCATTAAGACTTCATGGAATTCAAACTCTATTTATGAACATTGCAGGATACCATGGATCACTCTAGGAAGCATACTTTGAAATTTACTTTTAAGGGTTTTAATTTGGAAGTCCTAGAGAAGCTAAGAGATTTGGTTCAAGATCAAGAAAAGTTCCAAAACAGATATGGAAGGCTATTGTCTTTGTTGAAGGTTCAAGTAAACGAAGGACTTCTTGCGACTTTGCTACAGTTTTATGATCCAGATTATCACTGCTTCACCTTTCCAGATTATCAGCTTTTACCTACCTTAGAAGAGTACTCTCAGTTGGTGGGATTACCTATCTTGGATAAGTCTCCATTCCCTTTCTTGGAGGAAGACCCTAAGGAACGAGATATTGCTAAAGCCATTTGTCTAAGGATATCCGATATCAAAAACAATATGATCACCAAAGGGGGGACCTCCGGTTTTCTCAGGGACTTCCTAATTAAGAAAGCCCAATTTTATGCCGATCATAAGGACATGTTTGCCTTTGAGACAATATTTGCTTTGCTTAATTATGGGTTGCTGCTTTTTCCTAGTTTTGAAGGGTTTGTGGACCTTAACGCAATCAAGACCTTCATGAGGAGAAATCCAGTTCCAACACTATTGGGTAATACTTATCATTCAGTACATCTCCGAAACTTTCATGGTGGAGGAATGATTACATGTTGTGTGCCATTACTATACAAGTGGTTTATTTCTCACTTACCCAAGTCCGGTCCGTTCTGGAGACCCAATCAAGAACGTTGGTCGCAAAAAGTTATGGCTTTAACTCACTCTGATATTGATTGGTATAATCGCATGTACGATGGGATATCGATCATTGATAGTTGTGGAAACTTCAACAATGTGCCTTTGCTCAGTTTCAATGGAGGAGTTAGCTACAATCCAGTCTTAGCTCGCCGACAGTTGGGATACCCCTTGAAGGAACCGCCTAAAGGTATTCATGTGGAGAAAATCTTTTTCAAAGACGACAAAAAGCTTCAAGATCAGATTCTATCCTCTTGGAATCATCTGCATAGGAAGGACAAAGAAAGTTTGGGAAGACCTAATTGTGTGTCCATGGAACCATACCTTCAATGGGTCCGAGGAAGAGCTATTGAGTTGAAGATGCCCTACTCTCGCCAAGATCCTGTACCTCAAAGAGAGGAACCTGTCCAGTATTTCATGACTGAAGCTGAGACTTTGAAGATCACTTTGAAGAAATCACAATGCGAAGCAGAATCATGGAAGAACAAATACCATGTGATGGTCAGCAAATACGAAGAACTTCAAAAGCAGATTCAGTCGAAGAATGATGAGATACAATCCTACAAGAAGAGAAGGCTCTACGAATACTTATTTTCCTCCGAATCTCCGTCTGCTCACTGAAGATGCTTCTCTAGGATTTTCTAGGCTTTTATTTAGCTATTTTGGTTGCAAGAATATTATTTGTAATTTGTCTTCAATAAATTAATAAAAGTTTCCTGGGTATTCCGCAATATTCGTAAATATTTGAATTCCATGAAATCTTCATTTGCATTCACATTTTAGCATCATACTTTTGCATTGCATGTGTCTCCCGTTTTCTCATACGCGGTTTTCTCACCTTCCAGCTTTGTCACCCTAAGTTCTCTACATCAATACGACCCTTCGAAAGGATGGAAGATCAAAACCAAGAGATCAACCGTGTCAGCCATGAACTCGAAGATCTTCGAGGAAGTGTAAGGCGGATTTTGGAGATGTTACGAGCTCTTAGTGTGAAGGTGGATGCTCAGTCTACTGTTGTTTCTGAGACTACTAATACCGTTATGGAATCTCAACCAGCTGTTACTGTCGAGAATGTACCTCCTCACGGTCTTCAATCCGGTTTGGTGCCTCCTAGTGCTCGACCAGTTCGACGAGCTACCTCTCCAAAGTGCAAAACTCCTAACTCCGACCATGGTAAAGGACCTGCACGTTCGAGGAACCGCAAAATGGCTACTCCTCAACCTTGGCAACATCAGCAGAGTTATGTTCAAGGTTATCAGTTTCCATATGTCCAACAACCCTATGTAGCTACTGTTGCACCTCCTTTTGATCAGCAGTTTCCTACATGCTAGCCTGTGCAGTCAGCTCTGGTATATCAAGCACCGGTTTATCAACAACCTTCCGGTTATTCGCCCATGCCAGTTCCTGTCAACAGTCAACGAGTGCCCAACGCTCCTGTTCACCAACAATCACAGAATCAGGTTCCTTATCCCCGTAAGAGGTAGTATAAGCCTTGTCCTCCAATTCCGATAACTTTCACTGAGTTATACCCCCATTTGGTACAACAAGGTCTGATTACCACTCGTGCTTTGGGTCCTCCGCCTAATCCGTTACCTGCAGGTTACAACGCTGCCGCCCATTGTTTATTTCATGAGGGTGCGCTCGGCCATGATCTAGAGAATTGCTACGCTCTTAAGAACTTTGTCAGAAATTTGCTAGAAACGAAGAAGTTGTCCTTTAGCGATGCTCAGCCGAAGATCGAGACTCCTCTCGGGGTTCCCCGCTTGTCAAGCTTAAATTTTGCAAAGTGTGTTGTCCCCTCAGCAAATCAGTCGAATCCAGCAATTACTCCAAGGCCTAGCTCGCTTCATTTCAGTAACCCTCAAGATGATATGACCGGGATCAACAAAGAATCTGGGAAAGTTATTTTGAAGCAACGACTGAAAACTGTTGAAGATGTGACCAGCATAACTGGGGCAAGCCATGACGACTCACAGTGATCATAAACCTGACGTCCTTTCCATTGAGGCTCCGCCAAAGGAAACTGTTACGTTTGAATGCAATATTTCATAAACATTTAGAAGGATTTTTCCGACAGTTCATTTATATGTATTTCTCTTTGATTAAGCATATTTAGCATGTACGAACTTGTTTATCTTCGATTAATTAATGCAACGCATATGTTTGTCTTGAATAAATCCATTCGTTTCACTCATTAAAAAAAAACGTTTTCATAAATCATAATGCCAACTTTACCCGACCTCTTGTTCTGATGGAGAATTAGGGGGAGGATGACGAACCCAAAACGTCAGATTTCTTGTCGTATGCTTTCGATTGAAACCCGCTGATGATGTAAGGCATTGTTTCAAATCCCAAACACTGGAGATATAAGGATGTTAATCCCTAGTCAACCCTTTGAGCCTTGAAGTAGGAGTTTTTCTTTCTTTTTAAGAACCTTCATCCTAACCTGGGGCAGGGTAGGTTTCAGTTAAACCGATCGAGCGCTTAGACTCTTAAAAAGGAAGAGCAAACCTTCGAGAATTTATCCTTAGCATCTTAAGAAGTCCAATACAATGACTATCCCTCGGTTACCTAAGGAGTGGGGCAGTCACGAGCCTTTCAAAAGATTTACACGACTTGTGCATAAAAGAATATTCAAAAAAATAAGAGCCTGCTAAGTCAAAACCTATGAAGGAGACTTAGGCAAAACTGGGGCATCCCGCTGGACTCCAAAGTCAGATCAAAAGACGTTGTCCAGGCAAAAGTTAGGGAATAAGAACACCAAACCAGTAGTTTTTTATAATCCCTATTAAAGAACAAGGTCGTGTGATAGAAACGCCAAAAGAAATAGGTGAGTGACTGCCATGTCCAAAGCCTTGATAAGTTCTCGACCATAGCAAATCCGCTTGAGATATGAGCGTTCGTATCCGATTAACTGAATTAGGATTGGAGAACATCACGAAGAATGGGTGGGTACAAATATAACTTTGAGCCTTTATCTTTTGTTTCTCAAACCGTGAACCGAGCCACAATACAACCTTTAAAAGACCTAATTGAAGTAGGACTTCGGTTGAAAGCATACTCAACAAGATCACGTTTCCTGACTCCTACGAGCTATGCTCAGAAAAATTCATGTTGGCATTATAATTAAAACTTATATCCTGACTAGTGACTTCGGTCACAAGTTATTGCGATATCTTTTTCAAAACAAAAATTCAAGACAAATATATGTGTTCATTGACAAGCTCAGGATAGGCATTTCAGACATGACGACTTTGCTCGATATTTTTGAGATTTACATATGAACATAACCCATGGAACTTGAAGATCCTGCTAAACAGGGGCAGGCGGTTTCCCAGTTCGCTTACCAACGCGAGTCTGACGTTCTTAAGGGCTATTTCTCAAAGATTTCGTCGTAACACGATTAATTTGTGCTAGTTACGTCGAGACCTGACAAACCTCTCAAAGAGTTTGAAAACAGCGGGGCAACCAGACTCCGTGTTCTCTATAAAATCCTCTTGAGATGACCATACCTCACAACGCAAATATCCTGGGGCACCGTGTTTTTTAAAAGAAACAAATGACGACTAATATAAGGTCCTTCAAGATCAAAACCATGGGGTTTCACAACCTTTCTTCATGCACCCGATGGATTTTACTCACGACGGCCTTCATTCCCCAGTAAACCTCAGTGTTGCAACAGGCTCTTAAACTATTGCCTCATCACAGTCCCCAGAGAGACTATAAGCTGACAACTTTTTCTTGGGTAACTCGAAAGTGTCCCTCAGGTTTTCCTCTCCCCATGAGAAGACGTGATACTGTGCACCCAAACAAATTACCTTCTCCCCAGAGAATTCAGAACTTTAAAACCAGATGTGGTTCTACCATTGATCTTTCTTACCCATGATTGACGTATTGGTTGCAGAGAATGCATGGTATCTCCGTCGAGATGTTTATTTCATCTCTCGTCCCGTCTCTAGTCTGTTTCGCCAGCATACGCAAGGGCATAAGCATCACATGCCTATTTCATACATTCATTTCACATATTCATTACATACTCATTTCATAACATTTTGCATATTTAACTACATAGACATTGACATACATTCACATTAACATATGCACCAACATATGCGTTAGCATTCACAAGTTCATTATGTTTCGCCACCATTGGTTGTTACCGCCGAGTAACTGGGTTCGTCCATTCTCTCCAAATAGATTGTCAGCCCTAAGCATAAAATACATATGTGTTTCCAAGTTTCCCCATAGAGCTCGATCCTCGTGGATGACGGTTACTTCAGCTATCTTTCCTCGCCAGGATAAGATACTTACCCTTCGAGTTCATTCCCTCGATAGAGTCTTGATTACCAGTCTTCTTTCTAGCTCGATCCTAGATTGAATCTCAGTCTTGTCGGTCGTCGAGTCCAACCGGACGTGCATTTATTTTGCACCATCTAAAGATTTTCACCATACCATGACGGATACGCGACTGTTCTCGTCCGAGAAGTTTATCACTGTACCCGGACGTGCATTTATTTTGCACTATCTTTCAAGAAAATCAACTACAATCATTTACAAATACACGCCAGTTCACGCCTGGAAAATCAACACTTTACATCTTACAGCATCGGTGTGCAACATTTCTCACCTAAGAAGCCGATCCTATCTTCGTTATGACTCGCAGCAAATGGCCATCTCCATTGAGAAGTTGGGCTTCCATTTCCCTGTCGTCTTGAGGTATAGGGAGGTTTTGAACCAAATCGTATTCAGGAGAGCATGATCTTGAAGTACGGGGAGGTTTGAGCGGAATCATATTCAGGAGAGCACGATCTTGAATTATGAAGAAGTTAATTTACCCTTTAGTAAAAGAAGAAACCAAATCGTATTCAGGAGAGCACGATCTTGAAGTACGGGGAGGTTTGAGCCGAATCATGTTCAGGAGAGCACGATCTTGAATTATGAAGAAGTTCATTTACCCTTTAGTAAAAGAAGGAGCGGAATCATATTCAGGAGAGCACGATCTTGAAGTATGAAGAAGTTCATTTACCCTTTAGTAAAAGAAGAAACCAAATCGTATTCAGGAGAGCACGATCTTGAAGTACGGGGAGGTTTGAGCCGAATCATGTTCAGGAGAGCACGATCTTGAATTATGAAGAAGTTCATTTACCCTTTAGTAAAAGAAGGAGCGGAATCATATTCAGGAGAGCACGATCTTGAAGTATGAAGAAGTTCATTTACCCTTTAGTAAAAGAAGAAACCAAATCGTATTCAGGAGAGCACGATCTTGAAATACGGGGAGGTTTGAGCGGAATCATATTCAGGAGAGCACGATCTTGAAGTATGAAGAAGTTCATTTACCCTTTAGTAAAAGAAGGAGCGGAATCATATTCAGGAGAGCACGATCTTGAAGTATGAGGAAGTTCAGTTCACCCTTTTCATATTCAGGAGAGCACGATCTTGAAGTATGAAGAATTTCATTTACCCTTTTAAAAAAAAAAAAAGGGAGCCGAATCATATTCAGGAGAGCACGATCTTGAAGTATGAGGAAGTTCAGTTTACCCTTTTCATATTCAGGAGAGCACGATCTTGAAATATGAAGAAGTTCATTTATCCTTCAGTAAGAGAAGAATCAGAATCGTATTCCAGGCGCCGACCTTAAATACGAGAAGATTTATTTATCAGATAAGCAACATCCTCTTTATTTGAGTGCTTATCCATTTTGGCACGTAAGTCCCTTCCAACGATAAGTGACAGTTCTCCCTCGAGAAGCTTATCAGGGCATTTCCCATCAAAGTCCATTTATTTTGGCATACAGCCGGTCTTTACCCTGTATATATGGTATGGATTTCTGAAAAGTCCATTCGATCCCATCACGAAGGATAGTTTATAGAAGCTTGGATGTTATTCTTTGCTCAATGCTCCAGCGTTCTACAATCGATCTTGCAACTGTGTAGATCCAGTTTTATTATTAGGCATTCCCCAGTGGAGGTCATCTCATAGGTGCCATCTCCATTTAAGGATCTTATCATTAAAGTCCATTTATTTTGGGCATACAGCCGGTTTTTACCCTGTATATTTGCTAACGGGTTCCCGAAAAGTCCGTTTGATCGTGTCACGAGAGATAGTTTACAGAAGCTTGGATGTTATTCTTTGCTCAATGCTCCATGCATTCTGTGATCGATTTTGCAGTCGTACATGATCCAGTTTTACTTTTAGATTCCCCAGTGGAGGCCGTCTCATAGGTACCATCTCCATTTGAGGATCTCGTTCCCGTTCTAAAATGACAATTGGTCGGTTCGCACCAATTGACCATCATTTTGGAAGTCCCCAGTGTTGTACTGTATCTCAGCGCGTCGTTTTCCCCAGTGTGTTTCTTCTCGTAGCGTTTGTCCCAGTGCCGTCATATTCATCATTCCAGCATACGCATCATATCATATTCATGGCATCATCTACATTAATCTGTCCTCGTTTTGTCCATAGCATTGCATATCGTCGCATATAAGGGCAAAATTTTCGGTTATCTATATTTAAATCTCTCCACCACGATTCCTCGAGTCTCTGTCACTCAAATCGTCCGGTGTAGCTATTTAAATAAGGGCAACTGTAATACCCCAAATTTTACCCTTATATTTAGTCAGTCATTTCGCATAGCATCTCATCTGTGCATTCGCTAACCACTAACAAGTCATGGAGGTGTTTGTTTTGCAGGATTTGGTTCCAGGGGTATTTTGGTCATTTTACGCGAATTCTGCTAATTCCTTGAAGACGGGCTGTTATTAAGTTTTGAGGCATTCAAGACACTATTTCTGAGGCATTTATTTATCACCGGGTTTGACTATATCAAGGTGCCAATTCGATGTGATCGGTATTGAAACTTGTCGGGCCCAACTGGATTTAAGACCTATTTCATCGCTCATGGCTTATTTCCGGCACACTTCCGTTTCTGTTAATAAGGCACAATTTGGTTGGGTATTATTGGATTGTCGCTCTTAGCATTTGATCAGAGGAATGCAATTACGGGCAATGTTATTGTTGATACCGAATCTGTTGTGATTACGACGCACATCCGTGTCTGGTTATAAAATTGTTGGTTAGCACTTAAATTGGAATGCAAGTAAATTTAATTAGGTAATGAGACGAGTGCACGAACAAGAATATCATTCGGGAATGTTTATGGTTTATGACTATGTTAATGAATTTAAATATTTGTGGATTTATTCACAAATGTTTATAATCTTTTAACTAGAAATAAATATAAATAGATTCAAGTTGAACAATCATGGATAAATGAAAACTTTCGGGAATTTTATTTCATAAAGATATCATTATACAAGAAGGAGGAAATTGTTTCACATTTTTGAATTGCTGTTACAAGGAATTACATTAACTCTAAAAATCCTAAGTCCTAAAATTTCTAAGTGTCTTCATGATGCTCATCTACTGGGCATTACTCCACGAATCTCCGATTCTCCTGCACATCAAAAAGGAACAAACAGAATAGAAAAAAATGTTAGAAATTGTTTTTGACACTCTCAGAACAGTGTCATCATCGAGTGCCGGGAGTGGCACAACCGAAGCTGCGTCCTACCCCCGTTACCGATCCGCGCCGTTGGCGTCAGATCAGGTAACACCTGTTCTTATCATTACGGGACATTCGAGAGATAGAAGTGATAAAAGAAGCGGGACTGATTCGCTTTTGCCGCAATTGGATTTCTAAACTGATACGAGAGTAAGGCAACATAGGCAAATTGGGACTCAAACCCGGATGCCGGCAGGTCTGAGTCGTTTTGGTTTCGAAAAATTCCAACACCTGAAATTCCACAAACAGCATCAGTACAACAGAACTCAAAGCAAAACAAGCTGCATAAACAAAACAGCAACTAGGCAAAAGGAAAGTCGCGCCAGTACAATTGTGAAGGGCATCAAACAACATATCAGAAGGCAGGTTTCAATGGCAAGCCACGAATAATGTGAGCAACCACACAAAATCACAGCACCAAAATCACAGCATAAAATCATACCAGAAAGAGCCATCAAAAAATGGCAAGTCACCATGACAAACCAACAACCAGACGCCATCCTGCTCACAACACGAGCAACAAACATGAGATCGTAGTGTCTTCTCCGAAGGGCTCAGTCAGAGCATCATTGCCCTAAGAATCAAAGAGTTCAAACTTCGCAGTTGGGTATAAGCAGCGGGCCTGAGGTTAAAGAATTGAAACAAGTTAGGTTATCACAAGACAAAACTCGTATCCAAACATATCGGTTCAGAATTGGAACAGGTTCACAAAACCGTATCAGAAATAGTGGAAAAGGTTCAAACATATCAGTTCGATGAGTTCTCAAAATCATAGCAGAAAAAACGGGGAGTCACGACAAGCCCAGAACTCCTGTTCTGAACCGCGACATCGTTGAGGAATATCCCTCGAAGGCTCAGAACAATGTCATCATTGCTGTATACCTTCCTCGGCAGCGTTTGACGCAATCGAAGCCATAGTACCCATCCTGAGAAAAGAAGAGGAAAAATGAGTGAATTCCAGCTGATAATCAAACTGAACGAAACAAGTCCATCAAAACCAAACCAGTTCAGATATCAGAATCCAAAAGCAATGTCCAAATGAAATCAAACGAATCAAACAAAATCAAATCAGATATCAAACAGATCGAATGAAATCCAAATCATATCTGTCAACAAAAAGGAAAGTGCGAATCAGTATCAGATGAGATCAGATCACATCAGAAGCTGGTGTTAAAAACCCCAACAAAATCAAATCAAATCCATCAGAATCAATCTCAGAAAAATAACGCAAATCCAAGGCCCAAGAGAAGAGAGTTATAAAAAGGGAACAATCTCACCATGGTAGAAACCCTAACGGGTAGCCGCGAGAGAGAACACACAAATTCGAAAACCCTAGAGGAAAACGGCGATCAGAAGTCACATGCAAAACCCTAGGCGGCACAAATAAGGAAGAACGGTCGAGACTCAGAGGAACCGATATCCTCATCCTCGTCTCCATAGGAAATAGCAACGAAGATCATCGACGGCGAACAACAAACATCACCGCACATCAATAACATCTAAACCACAGACAGCCGCGAATCACCGAAGGAGAAGATCGCCTCCGCCGTTCATTACGAACACCGGGCAATCAAACCTCCTAGCCTCAGCTCGCTTCATCATCGGCTCTTCCACCTTAAATGTAAGCCAGGGGACGTTTTTCATTACAAGTTTCATGTTTTGTTTCAGGAATGAAGAAGATCGGAGAGGATCACAGCGAGAGGGAGAAGAAGAGAGCGCCGTTCGCGAATGGGGTCATGAAACCCTAGCAGCGAATTGCTGTTAATTTGTGTGGACCGTGTGGGTTGGGGCTGGGGTTTGATCACTCAGCCCAACCCGGTTTTTCTTATCTTATTTTTTTTCTTTTATTTAGTTATACTTTTATTAAAATGTTTAATTAAACTTGTTTTTTTTCAAAAAATCAAAAAAAAACTTTTTATAATAAAATTAAAAAACTTTTTTTAGTAAAATTAAAAAACTCTTTTAAAATAAATAACGTAAATAATTTTTTATATATCATAAAATTAAAAACCTTTTCCAAATAAATAATTTAAAAGTCATTTTAAAATATGTGAGTTAGTTTTTTAGATTAAGTTTAAAATATTTTAAAGGTTAAAACATTACTTTTTCTTTTATAATTTTAACTAATATCTTTTCCTTAAAAACCATAAAAACCTTCAATATTACACTTTTTCTCCTGACTTGTCCAATCACCGTTTAATCTTGCTTATTGACAGTGTTCATCATTTGCAGCTCTTACTGCATGGTTGGTTTATTTAAATTTCATTACTATATTGTAACCGCTTCTCATGTGTAACCCCGCGAATCTAATAATCGCGCTTTAAATTTCTGCCTTTAAATTTCTGTTTGTGTGGCTCTAACTTCTGTCATTATTCTCTGTTTGCGATTCAATCATCTCACGCATTTATCAATATTCCAGTCACACTACACACATCCGAAGGTTAGGTCTAACCGTTTGGCCGCCGTATCAATAGTCCTCAACTTCAAACCCTTACAACCTCACAAACCCTAATTTTCACAAATGCCTCGCCGCAGGCAAAATTACAATTTTACCCCTAGCATTAGGTCAAAGAGCCGCCGTGCTCATTTTAGGGTTTCCCGCCGTGGAATCCCTAACCTAACCTAATTTAACCCTAATTACAACTTAACAATTCAACGTAGAGATTTGGAGTTTCTACACTCCATGTAAGCGTGTCCTTAAGACATGTTTATTCCCCTTGAGACCTTGACCACAGTCGAGAAGTCTCTAACCTCCCTTTTGAGGGGAACTACGATTACTTTGATTCCACTCCCGTAAGGATACGTAGGCACAAGATGCGATGTCTTGCCGAGTAAACTTAGAATTAACCCCTTAGGTTTATTTTCTCACTTTTAATCCCTTTGTACATATACCTTAAGCAAATAAATAAAGCAAATAGTAAACATTTGAACAAAAGGTTCCTGTAGAGTACTACAGAAGTTTAGGGTGCTAATACCTTCCCTAAATTTAACCAACCCCCGAACCCTAGATCTTTCCCCGCATTGTGTTTACGATGCAAAAATAGGTTTTCCCTCTTTTGACCTTTTCCTTCGGATAAATCAAAGAGCGGTTGTGAATTGAATTGCGAATCAAACTCATTAATAGTTTGTGATCCTATTTCCACCGCAACAATAGTCTATATATAGAATGATAATCATTTAAAATTCTCATTATTTCGAAATGGATTATCTTGACATCCACTTATATTTAAGCACATATTCAATTAAATAATTAAGTATTAAATATAATTAATTATTTTATTTACTTACTCAATATTATATATATATATATATATATATATATATATATATATATATATATATATATATATATATATATATATATATATATATATATATATATATATATATATATATATATATATATATATATATATATATATATATATATATATATATATATATATATATATATATATATATATATATATATATATATATATATATATATATATATATATATATATATATATATATATATATATATATATATATATATATATATATATATATATATATATATATATATATATATATATATATATATATATATATATATATATATATATATATATATATATATATATATATATATATATATATATATATATATATATATATATATATATATATATATATATATATATATATATATATATATATATATATATATATTATATATATTTTCATATATATATACTGCTCTGTCCCGCTCATCACACGGGGTCGGCCCAATCCATCTCTCCGTCGTGGAGGGCCTAGCTCAAGATTGAACACCACAACTCATCTCCTTACCGGCCGAAGATGAATGGCGCCGTCGAAGCCGCCAACAAGAACATAAAGAAGATTGTTCAGAAGATGGTGGTGACGTACAAAGATTGGCACGAGATGCTGCCGTTTGCCTTGCACGGTTATCGTACGAAGGCGCGTACGTCGACCGGGGCAACTCCTTTCTCCTTGGTGTACGGTATGGAAGCTGTCCTACCGTTAGAAGTAGAGATCCCTTCTTTGCGAGTGTTGGTTGATGTGAAACTCGACGAGGCAGAATGGATTACGAATCGTTTGAACCAACTCAGCCTGATGGACGAGAAGAGGTTAGCATCGATTGCATTTGATCATCTGTACCAAAGCCGAATGAAGAAAGCTTATGATAAAAAGGTGCGTCCTAGAAGCTTTCAGACGAGTGATCTCGTCCTGAAGAAGATTCTTCCGCCACACTCCGATCACCGGGGCAAGTGGACTCCGAATTACGAAGGGCCTTATGTCGTCAGCAAGGTCTTCTCGGGAGGAGCTTTGTTGTTATCCACGATGGATGGTGAAGATTTTGCATCCCCAGTGAACGCGGATTTTGCATCCCCAATCCATGACTGTTTTTGATAAAAACGTAATACAACGACAATTCAACTCGGATATCGTCTCAAGGATTCTTTTATGTGATTAATCTACCAAATTCGAAATGGAGGGGGAGTTGGTTTGGTTTCTGATCGGATAAATAAAGAAAATGCAATTAAGCGGTTAAAATAAGTGATTATCAAAATAAGTCAATCTACTGTTTTCGGTTCCGGCTTATCACGGGTTTCTACCTTACCAATTTCCTAAGCGATTTCGATCTCTATTCGATTCCTATGTCAATTAACAAGCGCAAAACACATAAACTAGATTAACAATCCTATATTCCAAATTAAGCAAACAGATTAAGTTTTCGTGAGTTAAGCAAACACGAATTATAAACGCGAATTAACGACAAAGCGACATAACGGCGAATAAATGCTAAGGATGCAATCATACGAATTTAATCAAAACAATTCTATAAACTAACAGATTAAGCAAAAGCAATTCATAGAATAGTGTTGAAAGAGAAACGAATTAGATTGATAAAGTCAAAACCACAAAGCGTTGGAACGCGATTACAGCAGAATGACTCTAAGGAATTAGCTCTCCATGGTTCTCTCAAAGCTCCGAATGTATTTTTCGTGAAAATGTAACTAGGTGAACAGTAACACGAGTATTTTTCCTTTAAAAAGAAAGCAAATTCGGGTCATAACCCAACTGGGTCGAAAACATAACCCAGGCCCAATACATGACCCAACACTAAAATAAAATTCTAATGCAGTAAATTCAAACGGAATGCTGGAATTTTGGGCTCCAAATCTGACTTCGACTCCAACACAAAAGTCGTAGCTCTCTCTCTTAGCTTTCCGACAATTTTTAGAACGCCTCAAATGGATTTCCGGAACTCCAGTTATGATCGTTTCCGTGCAGACTGCTAAAGCTGAAAAATAAGTGCGGAAATCAAATTAAGCCAAAAATAAAATAAAATATAAAAACAAAATAAAACATAAAAATAATCAAGATAAAGTAAATAAATGCCTAAGTAAAAATATAGGAGAAAGTGCATAAATATGCACCGATCACTCATCACGCTAGGAGCGCTTAAGCGTCTCCCCATGGACACAAACCTTAGGATCTATTACATTTTGATATTAATGATTATAGGAATATCTTGACGAATATAATGAGAAAGATTTTTAGACAATGACAACGATAATTCTAAAATACAAAAGTGTAGAGACAAGTGTTTGACACTGGTTGGCTTCTGATTTTTCTCAACCGGTACTCGTAATGTCTCGAAAACTCTTCGAATGGGGAGAAAAAGACATAAATTTCTTATAGCATGATATATTTGAGATCATAGCCTATATATAGAATGATAATCATTTAAAATTCTCATTATTTCGAAATGGATTATCTTGACATTCACTTATATTTAAGCACATATTCAATTAAATAATTAATTATTAAATATAATTAATTATTTTATTTACTTACTCAATATTATATATAATATATATATATATATATATATATATACATATATATATATATATATATATATATATATATATATATATATATATATTTTATATATATATATATTTTTATATATATATATATATATATATATATATATACTGCTCTGTCCCGCTCATTACACGGGGTCGGCCCAATCCATCTCTCCGTCGTGGAGGGCCTAGCTCATTGATAAGTTGTCGCGCGCGGATCAGAACTAGTGTTTTTGATGAAAACGTAATACTACGACAATTTAACTAGGATATCGTCTCAAGGATTCTTTTATGTGATTAATCTACGAAATTCAAAATGGAGGGGGAGTTGGTTTGGTTTCTGATCGGATAAATAAAGAAAATGCAATTAAGCGGTTAAAATAAGTGATTATCAAAATAAGTCAATCTACTGTTTTCGGTTCCGGCTTATCACGGGTTTCTACCTTACCAATTTCCTAAGCAATTTCGATCTCTATTCAATTCCTATGTCAATTAACAAGCGCAAAAGACATAAACTAGATTAACAATCCTATATTCCAAATTAAGCAAACGGATTAAGTTTTCGTGAATTAAGCAAACACGAATTATAAACGCGAATTAACGACAAAAGCGACGTAACGGCGAATAAAAGCTAAGGATGCAATCATACGAATTTAATCAAAACAATTCTATAAACTAACAGATTAAGCAAAAGCAATTCATAGAATAGTGTTGAAAGAGAAACGAATTAGATTGATAAAGTAAAAACCTCAAAGCATTGGAACACGATTACAGCAAAATGACTAAGGAATTAGCTCTCCATGGTTCTCTCAAAGCTCCGAATGTATTTTTCGTGAAAATGTAACTAGGTGAACAGTAACACGAATATTTTTCCTTTAAAAAGAAAGAAAATTCGGGTCATAACCCAACTGGGTCTAAAACATAACCCAGGCCCAATACATGACCCAACACAAAAAAAAAATTCTAATGCAGTAACTTCAAACGGAATTCTAGAATTTTGAGCTCCGAATCTGACTTCGTCTCCAACACGAAGTCGTAGCTCTCCCTCTTAGCTTTCCAGCGATTTTTAGAATGCCTCAAACGGATTTCCGGAACTCCAGTTATGATCGTTTCCGTGCAGACTGCTAAAACTGAAAAATAAGTGCGGAAATCAAATTAAGCCAAAAATAAAATAAAATATAAAAACAAAATAAAACATAAAAATAATCAAGATAAAGTAAAGAAATGCCTAAGTAAAAATATAGGAGAAAGTGCATAAATATGCACTGATCACTCATCACGCTGGGAGCGCTTAAGTGTCTCCCCATGGACACAAACCTTAGGATCTATGACATTTTGATATTAATGATTATAGGAATACCTTGACGAATATAATGAGTAAGATTTTTAGACAATGACAACGATAATTCTAAAATACAAAAGTGTAGAGACAAGTGTTTGACACTGGTTGGCTTCTGGATTTTTCTCAACCGGTACTCGTAATGTCTTGAAAACTCTTCGAATGGGGAGAAAAAGACATAATTTTCTTATAGCATGATATATTTGAGATCATAGCCTATATATAGAATGATAATCATTTAAAATTCTCATTAATTCGAAATGGATTATCTGCACATCCACTTATATTTAAGCACATATTCAATTAAATAATTAATTATTAAATATAATTAATTATTATATTTACTTACTCAACCGATTAAGATTCTTTTATATATATATATATATATATATATATATATATATATATATATATATATATATATATATATATATATATATATATATATATATATATATATATATATATATATATATATATATATATATATATATATATATATATATATATATATATATATATATATATATATATATATATATATATATATATATATATTATATATATATATATATATATATATATATATATATATATATATATATATATATATATATATATATATATATATATATATATATATATATATATATATATATATATATATATATATATATATATATATATATATATATATATATATATATATATATATATCTGCTCTGTCCCGCTCATCACTCGGGGTCGGCCCAATCTATCTCTCCGTCGTGGAGGGCCTAGCTCATTGATCAGTTGTCGCGCGCGGATCAAAACGAGTTTTTTGATAAAAACGTAATACAACGACAATTCAACTCGGATATCGTCTCAAGGATTCTTTTATGTGATTAATCTACCAAATTCGAAATGGAGGGGGAGTTGGTTTGGTTTCTGATCGGATTAATAAAGAAAATGCAATTAAGCGGTTAAAATAAATGATTATCAAAATAAGTCAATCTACTGTTTTCGGTTCCGGCTTATCACGGGTTTCTACCTTACCAATTTCCTAAGCGATTTCGATCTCTATTCGATTCCTATGTCAATTAACAAGCGCCAAAGACATAAACTAGATTGCCAATCCTATATTCCAAATTAAGCAAACGGATTAAGTTTTCGTGAATTAAGCAAACACGAATTATAAACGCGAATTAACGACAAAGCGACGTAACGGCGAATAAAAGCTAAGGATGCAATCATACGAATTTAATCAAAACAATTCTATAAACTAACAGATTAAGCAAAAGCAATTCATAGAATAGTGTTGAAAGAGAAACGAATTAGATTGATAAAGTAAAAACCTCGAAGCGTTGGAACGCGATTACAGCAGAATGACTCTAAGGAATTAGCTCTCCATGGTTCTCTCAAAGCTCCGAATGTATTTTTCGTGAAAATGTAACTAGGTGAACAGTAACACGAGTAATTTTCCTTTAAAAAGAAAGCAAATTCGGGTCATAACCCAACTGGGTCGAAAACATAACCCAGACCCAATACATGACCCAACACTAAAATAAAATTCTAATGCAGTAACTTCAAACGGAATTCTGGAATTTTGGGCTCCAAATCTGACTTCGACTCCAACACGAAAGTCATAGCTCTCCCTCTTAGCTTTCCGAAGATTTTTAGAACGCATCAAACGGATTCCGGAACTCCAGTTATGATCGTTTCCGTGCAGACTGCTAAAACTGAAAAATAAGTGCGGAAATCAAATTAAGCCAAAAATAAAATAAAATATAAAAACAAAATAAAACATAAAAATAATCAAGATAAAGTAAAGAAATGCCTAAGTAAAAATATAGGAGAAAGTGCATAAATATGCACTGATCACTCATCACGCTGGGAGCGCTTAAGCGTCTCCCCATGGACACAAACCTTAGGATCTATGACATTTTGATATTAATGATTATAGGAATACCTTGACGAATATAATGAGAAAGATTTTTAGAAAATGACAACGATAATACTAAAATACAAAAGTGTAGAGACATGTGTTTGACACTGGTTGGCTTCTGAATTTTTCTCAACCGGTGCTCGTAATGTCTTGAAAACTCTTCGAATGGGGAGAAAAAGACATAATTTTCTTATAGCATGATATATTTGAGATCATAGCCTATATATAAAATGATAATCATTTAAAATTCTCATTATTTCGAAATGGATTATCTTGACATCCACTTATATTTAAGCACATATTCAATTAAATAATTAATTATTAAATATAATTAATTATTTTATTTACTTACTCAACAGATTAAGATTCTTTTATATATATATATATATATATATATATATATATATATATATATATATATATATATATATATATATATATATATATATATATATATATATATATATATATATATATATATATATATATATATATATATATATATATATATATATATATATATATATATATATATATATATATATATATATATATATATATATATATATATATATATATATATATATATATATATATATATATATATATATATATATATATATATATATATATATATATATATATATATATATATATATATATATATATATATATATATAAACTGCTCTGTCCCGCTCATCACTCGGGGTCGGCCCAATCTATCTCTCTGTCGTGGAGGGCCTAGCTCATTGATCAGTTGTCGCGTGCGGATCAGAACGAGTGTTTTTTATGAAAACGTAATACAATGACAATTCAACTCGGATATCGTCTCAAGGATTTTTTTATGTGATTAATCTACGAAATTCAAAATGGAGGGGGAGTTGGTTTGGTTTCTAATCGGATAAATAAAGAAAATGCAATTAAGCAGTTAAAATAAGTGATTATTAAAATAAGTTAATCTACTGTTTTCGGTTCTGACTTATCACGGGTTTCTACCTTACCAATTTCCTAAGCGATTTCGATCTCTATTCGATTCCTATGTCAATTAACAAGCGCAAAAGACATAAACTAGATTAACAGTCCTATATTCCAAATTAAGCCAACGGATTAAGTTTTCGTGAATTAAGCAAACACAAATTATAAACGCGAATTAACGACAAAGCGACGTAACGGCGAATAAAACCTAAGGATGCAATCGTACGAATTTAATCAAAACAATTCTATAAACTAACAGATTAAGCAAAAGCAATTCATAGGTAAGTGTTGAAAGAGAAACGAATTAGATTGATAAAGTAAAAACCTCAAAGCGTTGGAACGCGATTACAGCAGAATCACTCTAAGGAATTAGCTCTCCATGGTTCTCTCAAAGCTCCGAATGTATTTTTCGTGAAAATGTAACTAGGTGAACAGTAACACGATATTTTTCCTTTAAAAAGAAAGCAAATTCGGGTCATAACCCAACTGGGTCGAAAACATAACCCAAACCCAATACATGACCCAACACTAAAATAAAATTCTAATGCAGTAACTTCAAACGGAATTCTGGAATTTTGGGCTCCGAATCTGACTTCGACTCCAACACGAAAGTCGTAGCTCTCCCTCTTAGCTTTCCGGCGATTTTTAGAACGCCTCAAACGGATTTCCGGAACTCCAATTATGATCGTTTCCGTGCAGACGGCTAAAACTGAAAAATAAGTGCGGAAATCAAACTAAGCCAAAAATAAAATAAAATATAAAAACAAAATAAAACATAAAAATAATCAAGATAAAGTAAAGAAATGCCTAAGTAAAAATATAGGAGAAAGTGCATAAATATGCACTGATCACTCATCACGCTGGGAGCGCTTAAGCGTCTCCCCATGGACACAAACCTTAGGATCTATGACATTTTGATATTAATGATTATAGGAATACCTTGACGAATATAATGAGAAAGGTTTTTAGACAATGACAACGATAATTCTAAAATACAAAAGTGTAGAGACAAGTGTTTGACACTGGTTGGCTTCTGGATTTTTCTCAACCGGTACTCGTAATGTCTTGAAAACTCTTCGAATGGGGATAAAAAGAGATAATCTTCTAATAACATGATATATTTGAGATCATAGCCTAAATAAAGAATGATAATCATTTAAAATTCTCATTATTTCGAAATGGATTATCTTGACATCCACTTATATTTAAGCACATATTTAATTAAATAATTAATTATTACATATAATTAATTATTTTATTTACTTACTCAACCGATTAAGACTCTGATATATATATATATATATATTATATATATATATATATATATATATATATATATATATTATATATATATATATATATATATATATATTTATATATATATATATATATATATATATATATATATATATATATATATTATATATATATATATATATATATATATATATATATATATATATATATATATATATATATATATATATATATATATATATATATATATATTATATATATATATATATATATATATATATATATATATATATATATATATATATATATATATATATATATATATATATATATATATATATATATATATATATATATATATATATATATATATACTGCTTTGTCCCGCTCATCACACGGGGTCGGCCCAATCCATCTCTCCGTCGAGGAGGGCCTAGCTCATTCATCAGTTGTCGCGCGCGGATCAATACGAGTGTTTTTGATGAAAACGTAATACATCGACAATTCAACTCGGATATCGTCTCAAGGATTCTTTTATGTGATTAATCTACCAAATTCAAAATGGAGGGGGAGTTGGTTTGGTTTCTGATCGGATAAATAAAGAAAATGCAATTAAGCGGTTAAAATAAGTGATTATCAAAATAAGTCAATCTACTGTTTTCGGTTCCGGCTTATCACGGGTTTCTACCGTACCAATTTCCTAAGCGATTTCGATCTCTATTCGATTCCTATGTCAATTAAAAAGCGCAAAAGACATAAACTAGATTAACAATCCTATTTTCCAAATTAAGCAAACGGATTAAGTTTTCGGTTCCGGCTTATCACGGGTTTTCCGGCGCTTGTTAATCTAGTTTATGTCTTTTGCGCTTGTTAATTGACATAGGAATCGAATCGAGATCGAAATCGCTTAGGAAATTGGTAAGGGTAGAAACCCGTGATAAGCCGGAACCGAAAACAGTAGATTGACTTATTTTGATAATCACTTATTTTAACCGCTTAATTGCATTTTCTTTATTTATCTGATCAGAAACCAAACCAACTCCCCCTCCATTTTGAATTTGGTAGATTAATCACATAAAAGAATCCTTGAGACGATATCCGAGTTGAATTGTCGTTGTATTACGTTTTCATCAAAAACATTCTTTTTGATCCGCGCGAGACAACTGATCAATGAGCTAGGCCCTCCACGACGGAGAGATGGATTGGGCCGACCCCGTGTGATGAGCGGGACATAGCAATATATATCGCGACGGAGAGATGGATTGGGCCGACCCCGTGTGATGATCGGGACAGAGCAATATATATATATATATATATATATATATATATATATATATATATATATATATATATATATATATATATATATATATATATATATATATATATATATATATATATATATATATATATATATATATATATATATATATATATATATATATATATTTTTATATATATATATATATATATATATATATATATATATATATATATATATATATGTATATATATATATATATATGTATATATATATATGTATATGTATATATATATATATATGTATATATATATATAAATATATATATATATATATATATATATATATATATATATATATATATATATATATATATATATATATATATATATATATATATATATATATATATATATATATATATATATATATATATATATATATATAAAAGAATCTTAATCGGTTGAGTAAGTAAATAAAATAATTAATTATATTTAATAATTAATTATTTAATTGAATATGTGCTTAAATATAAGTGGATGTCAAGATAATCCATTTCGAAATAATGAGAATTTTAAATGATTATCATTCTATATATAGGCTATGATCTCAAATATCATGCTATAAGAAAATTATCTCTTTTTCTCCCCATTCGAAGAGTTTTCAAGA